>CM021102.1:365661902-365884840 GCA_007115665.2 Sequoiadendron giganteum | reverse complement strand
GAGGTTAAATCTTACTGTTGCAGAACATGTTTTACAAATCGGATATCTGATTTGTGTGCCATAGAAAAACCCCATGTGGGTCATTTTTGTGCATTCCAACGGACCCTGCATTATGTTTGCAGCACTTTGTAGGCGACAAACTCATGGTTTCAGACAGGAAGAGACAAAGATAAACTTTTAGGAGATTCTTGTACTCAAATTTTTCATACATAATGATTTTTTAGCATCTTTTATTTGGTATAATGGGGAGCAACAGTTGTCGGAAGCAAAAACATAAGAGAAAGCTGACAAAAGAACAAATTGAAGGATATAGACAAAGATATAGAGAAGGTCATAGAAAGAAAAGACAAGGTATGTTAAATATTGGTGAACCTGAGCCCTATGGTATTTCAAGTGAAGAGGAAATTGAATATGTTCATGGTGGAAATGTAGAACATGATATTGAAATTGGGAATGAAAATGTTCAAATTGATATTGAAAATTTTCAAGGTGAAAATGTTGGAATTGAAGATGTTGAACATTATATTGAAATTGGGAATGAAAATTTTTAAATTGATAATGAAAATGTTGGAATTGAAGATGTTGAACATGATATTGAAATTGGGAATGAAAATTTTGAAATTGATAAGGAAAATGTTGGAATTTAAGATGTTGAACATGATATTGAAATTGGGAATGAAAATTTTGAAATTGATAATGAAAATGTTGGTATTGAAGATGTTGAACATGATATTGAAATTGGGAATGAAATTGTTCAAATTGATATTGAAAATGTTGGAAATGAAGATGTTGAACATAATATTAATGCAAGTGTAAATTATGTTTCAATAGATTACATGAGAAATGAAGAACCTTGTGTGGAAGAAAGAGGTATTCTAAATTCAAGACCTTCGAGGACCCCTAAATTGTTAGTTGAAATTGATGATAACATTATAAACAATTTTGAAGTCAAGAGGCCAACACAAACTATTCGGTTGTGGGCTATAATACTTTTCAACCAATATTTTAGCAATAAGACATTGACTGAGCAATGCCAACTTTTTGTACAATTGCCAAAGATGCAAAAGATGAGACCTTTGCTATCCAAATTGATGATTCGTCTAAACAAAAGGGCCGAAAAAAATTCTATTATTGTCAAAAATCTGTTTAATGCTCTCAAGTCTATTGGAAAAAATAACAAGGAAAAAGATAAGAGAGCTACTTGGAGAGTCATTACCACCACCCTAGTAAGCCATCAATTGAAAAAGGCTCACTTTATGAGACAAACTTGTACTGATTTTGACTTAAATCGTAAAACTTTGGATAGAGCACTTGCAAGAAGAGAAAGAATAGATGATCCTCTTCAAAATGATACATGGGCTTTTGCTGGAAGGCTTACATGTGTTGATAAGAAGCTAACCGATAATGTAAAGTAGGCAATTCAACAATTTTTTCATGATAACTCTAGAGTATCACCCAATGCAAAGGATGTTTTAAAGTTAAAAATTGGCAGTCGAGACAGTACACCGCATTCTAAACATTTCTTGGAATCAAGCCAAACAATGTTTTTCAACAAATTTAATCAAACATATCCAAATATGGGAATCTCACAAAGAAATTTTGAAAGTTTGAAGCCATTCTATTGTGTGCCTCTTAAGATTTGTAATACTTGTTGTTGCAAATACCATGTAGAGTTTTCAATGTACCATGAACTATTATGCTATATCTGTTCTACTTTGCATATTAATGAAATGTTGTAGGAGTGTGGTGCAATGCATCTTCCAAAATCATCAAGGGACTTGCTAGATCTATTTTTATGTTCTAGGGATGATGGTTCCTTTTTCTATAGAAATGATTGTTTAAATGCGAAGTGCTCACAATGTGGTGGCTTGTCAAAGTTTGTTCAATGTTTTCATAAGGGTTCAAAACATGAATTTGGAAAGAATCTTGTTGAGAAAAAGAGATATGAGATAGTAGAAGATACTTTGCAGAGTGGAGGTGAAGGTTCTAGATGCAAGTTGGTTACAAAAGAATGTAGTGTTGCTGATTTTATTTCAGATTTTAAGGACAATCTTTTCTACAAATATGCAAGGTATAGTCATAGGTCTCAGTGGTTGGATCAACAATTCAGGATATGTAAGGACTCTTTTCCGATTGGCACTATTATATCAGTTGTTGATTTTTCTGAAAACTACACATTGCAACCACAAAATGATGTACAATCTTAGTATTACAATTCCATTCAGATTGCTATTTTTGTCCACATAATGTTTAGACATGCACCTGATAGTACAGAGGAGGATCGAAAGATAATTAGAGAGTATCATTTTTATATGAGTGATGATAGATCTCACTCATCCGAGTATGTCTAACATTGTTTTGAGAATTTTTTTGAGTTCTTGTAGGAGCATGATATAGCACTGGGCCAACATCTCATTTGGTTAGATAACTATACAGGTCAATTCAAGAATTCTCGTATGTTTTATTGGTTGAGTAGAATGCATGTAGAGAGGGGTGTACCTAATATTTGGAGTTTTTTTGAAGCTAGGCATGGGAAAGGGGAGCATGATGGAGTAGGTGCATGTGTAAAAAGAGCTCTAGTTAAGGAGCAATTGAAGATTTCAGGAGAAAAATTCAGTGATGCACATTCTATTGCTGATTGGTGTAGTTCAACATTATCATAGGGAGGGACACTTGATTCAACAATGCACAGATTCTTTTGGTTGGTTGAGGAGGGTACAATGGGAGGCAGATTGGATTGTCATACAATCAAAGATTCTTCAAAGATGCATTCGTTTCAAAGCTCAAATGCAAGAACATGGACCATTTGGACATGACAGTTGGCTTGTTTTTGTGAGAGTGGGATCAATGCGAATTGTGTAGAATGTAGTGCAATTGTCTTCCAAGCATTGTGTGGAACAATAGGTAGCTAGTTTCTTCTGTTCAAGCATTCTTTTGTAGTTAGTTCATTTCTTTTGACCATTGAGATAGAGTTAGAGGCTTAGGAACATGTCTTGATCAGGAATGATCAAGAGGATAAGGAGTGGAAA
This sequence comes from Sequoiadendron giganteum, assembly GCA_007115665.2. Classification (NCBI taxonomy): domain Eukaryota; kingdom Viridiplantae; phylum Streptophyta; class Pinopsida; order Cupressales; family Cupressaceae; genus Sequoiadendron; species Sequoiadendron giganteum. The sequence continues at coordinate 365,881,811 of CM021102.1, read as the reverse complement.
GGCTTAATGAGTTTTGGAACTCATTTTACTGATGAGATTACAAACTCATTTTACTAGACATTGGCAAAAAGTGCAAAATGGTACATTTTTGCAAATTTTCCACAAGGTAACTACAATGTCCAAACAAGGGGAGGCATAACTACTTTTTCTGACCTATATAGGGTGTGCCTTGACCTGAGAGGAAGGTTGGAAGCTTTTACATTATTGGAAATTTATGATTACAAGAGAAGATAGTGATAAATTTGTGTAATTTTTCTAGTTTTTGCTTTGAATTATGTTTTAATGGAGTGATCCTGACACTGTGAATTGTGTAGAATGTAGTTAAATTGTCTTCCAAGCATTGTGGAATAGTAGGTAGCTAGTTTCTTTGGTTCAAGCATTCTTTTGTAGTTAGTTCATTTCTTTCGACCATTGAGATAGAGTTCATGTCTTAATCAGGAGTGATCAGGAGGATAAGGAGTGGAAAGGCTTAATGATTTTTGGTAATCATTTTACTGAAGGGTAGATTAAGGGCTTTAGTTCTTGGAGAATGTTAGTCTTTAGGGTAGATTAAGGGCTAAGGAAGAGTTAGAGACATTGCACCAAGATTGACTTGGTAGGTTGACTTGTGATGGTAGTGGGGTTGGCCAAGATAACCAGGGGTACCTAAACATGAAGAAGGTCCTAAAGGTTAAGGTGATGAAGTAAGACACCAAGGAGATCCTGTAAGAAAGACCCAAAGCATGGAACAATCATTGTTCCATCCAACCCTACCCTAACGGTTGGCCTCATCCATTTAAATAAAATGAGTATAAATTAAATAGCCATAGGCTATCATTTAATTTATTACAAATTAATGTGATCGCTATCATGTATGAAAAATGTGGTAGCATAGACAAGGTAGTGGACTATTTGAAAAAAAACTTCAAAGAAATGTGGTCTCATAGAATTCAATGACAAACAAATGCAATTGACAACTGCTCATAGTTTTTAGTTATGCAATGTGAATTAATGATTTGAGTTTGAAAGATGTGTAATGCAATGTAATCAGCGATATAAATATAAACTACATAATCTAACCATTCAGTTTTAAGCTATTGTACATTGATATTTAACCATTGCTCAAGATAAAATTTTCAAAGAGTTTAATCATGCACATGAGGAACAAATTAAATTTTGATTGTCAACTTCTATATATCAAATTATCCAATAATCAAGTGTATGTCCATATACAAAAATGGCATCGACGCCAACTCAAACAAAGTTTTACAAAATGTGGCATATGCCATCTCAATATGTATTCAAAATTTACATGCCAAAATGTCTATCTCATCCTAAACTACTGGTGGATCGTCAAAATGGAGCCTCTTTGAAGCACTCATTGGCTCTGAAGGTAGTTGCACAAGAAAAATTCAAACCACAATTGAGATTAGTTATACTATATAATTTAAAATCGAATAATTAAAATCAAAATGAATATATATTGAATTTTAATTGAACTCGAAAATTGAAATCTTGATTACCTAAAATATACGTCTCTTCAAAGGGTCAGGAGTTCTAGAATATACCAAATCAACTTTTGAAATGCCAATCTATATATGTGAACAAAAATATAAAAGTGATCCAAGTTAGCATATGATTATTGGTAATAAGAACTTATTTACCAAACACAAAATAAAATAAGCACATGTACCTCTTTAGGTTGATCTTTTTCTTTATCTTTTTTAGGTGTTTCGATACCTCCTCTTTGATGCGTTTCAACACCTACTCTTTGAGGTGTTCCAATAACTACACCTTTAGGTAGTGTGTCCCTTGTCAACATATCTGTAAAGCTCATAATTGCCTGTAAATAAAATTGACAAGTACATATGAAACTACCAATCTATGTCGACGTATGGATAATCAATATAAGATCTTAAAAATCTTAATTCAATCCAATTTGAGTTCAATTACCTTCCCCTTATCTAGATTTGCACCTCCATAGTCTGGATGAGGCTGCACCTCACTCACACTGGGTATTTCCTACAGTAGGAAAACAAGATAAACATATAAGCTATTATATAATTTCATTAATGACAATTCAAATGACAAGAAAGTATATGATATAAAATGTAAACGAGTGAGTGCGAAAATATATATTGTGTATGAGTCCAAGCCAAATGAAATGGCCCTAAGGGTGCTATTAGTCACCCGTGCGAGCTCCTCCTCAAACATCAACTGTTAAATAGACCATGTAAATAAATATTAGTACTTGATACCATCTCTTATTAATATTCATTTAAAAACAAATGCAAGTTATGAAATTACAACTTAAATCTTACCTGTGTCACTATTCCAGCATCTCCCTCTCTAGGAGGAGAGGACTCTATAGGGTGCGCTCCACTCCCCTACATCTAATCTATAATGTCTATATCATGGAGGTCATAATTAGAAGTGTCCAAGGGATGCTCAGTAGGTTGTACAGGAGGACCCAAGCATATTTGGCGGCACATAGTGCAAGCATGTGGCACACAAATATGTGGACCTGAGGAGGATGATGCAGTAGCACTCGAGCTTTCGCCAACATAACCAAAATGTGGCTGAGCTACTATAGAAGCATGCGAAACCAAATGACCACTCAAAGAGTGAATAGCCTGAATAGTCTGTGTGGATGCATCCTCGATAATCTCTAGGTGATATATTGTAGGTGGCAGAGGAAGGGGAGGAAGGGGAACATTTGGGCATGGGACTACTCTAACTGCCCCTGGTCTATCCTGGGGCATACCTCCATTGATGCCCTAGAAGGGTTTAATTTCAATGTAATTGACATGATGCCCTAACACAAACTCAGCATATAATTTTTTAATAAAGTAAAATGGTATGTCAAAATTATTGTTCGGTGGTTTATCAAAAACCATACACCAACGATCCCAAAAGTTAGCTACAATGTCCTGATGTATGCACCATTTTATAGAAAGTTGTGTTCTATTAACATTCACTGGAAAACCGGTGCGAGGGTCAATGAATAAAGAGGCTATTTGGGCTTTGGTTATTTGGAGATCTTTCACATCATCGTAAGACAATCCACATGGATAATACTCCCTCATGTCTTCTCGCCATGAATAAAAGGAATTATGTTGGGCGGAGATGGTTTCTATATTTTTAATTATTTCTTTCAATGTGTTTGTCATATCTCTCAATCGAGGCATTGTCTGATAAATTTCACAAATGCCCCTCAATTGCCCCAATTTTTCACCAATTAAGTCTTCAATTGGTGGCTGCGGAGGTGGTGGAGCATTTGGCTATGGAGGTGGTGGAGCATTTGGCATTTGTGGATTTACATTCACAGCCATAATACCTGATTAAAGTTAAAAACTAATTAAACTAATTGAAATTACACAATATAAATGAAATTATTGTAAAAAAACCCTAGTTTTTTATAAAAATCCAAAAAAAACCATACTTTTCACAAAACCAATAACAAACTCTTGTTTTTGATAAAAATACATCAACAACACTAAATTTTAATGAAGATCCATTTCAAAACATTAAGTTTTAATAAAAAATCAAAAACAACTCTAGTTTTTTTTCAAAATCAATACAAAACCGTATTTTTGAATTTTTTTTCAGAAAACCTACTTAAACTTAACAAAATCTATTGAAAAATCGATTACAAGATCGAAAAAACAAAATACATACCTTTCAAATTAGATATCGGATTTGGATTTCACCTCTTACGCCTGCGTCAAACTGTGAGAAATGAAAATAAAGAGTCAGCTGTTTTTTTATATATAGCTTCAACAAATCGGATATCCGATTTGTGGAAACTACTTTTGGTTTTTGGTTTGAGTAGAAGTACTAACAGCTGAACCTAGAAAAGTCAACTAGGCCATTTCCGTGTTTTTGAACCAATTCAAAATATGATTTTTTCTCATTGCCACTTTTTGGTCCATCATGATCCTACACATACCCAAATGCATCGTTTGAAGCATCAAACCAATATGCAAAGATGAAAGAAAGTGCTAAATTTTCACTATGAACATTGTGTTGTGTGTGGATTTGGTTTCAAAGCCCTATTTTTTATTTTTATTTTATTTTAGTGGTCTCTAAAATTTGACTTTTGTGCATAATAGGTTAGTGGAAAATTTGACAGCTCTGAATGGTTTAGAGGCTCGATTGAGATAGATACACAGATATTTGGATCTTGCTGCTGATGGGAGGCTTCCACTTAAGCATGAAATTTTTTACCATTTGTAGGTATGCTAAAATATCTCTACTTACATTCATTCAACTTACTGTAATATAATATCTGACAAAAATATCCTTTTCATTATACTTAGATGGATTTTCATGCCCTGTTCCAAAGCACATGTTTTAAAATAGGCAAGAAGGATGCTAGCAAGGGTTAAGGAATTTGGCTTTACACCTACCAATGGCATACTTTACTTCATTCATCTAGCATATTGCCAATGCGTTTCACAATTGTTGGAATCATATCCTATAATTACAAAACTAGTAAAATTAAAATATGTAAGTTTCAAATATGGCATTACATATCCTTCTTTGAATTTTTGAAAGAAAATATCAAAATGGAGAAGTATTAACAAAATAATCTGCATAATTTCTAAGAGACCAAGAATTTTTTTGCAGAGTTATCTTGAATATATTTAAGACAAAAGTAACTTATAGAGATTAAAGTAGAATATCGGTAGTCTAAAATCACTAGTCAACACATCTTAGTAGTATCTCAATTCAAGAGAACTAGGTCCACTATCCATTAGCTAGTAAAACAAATAAAATCAATTCATAAGATTATTCTGTTCTAATAGGGTTGATTGTTTTCTTGTTTCTTTTTGATTGTTAAGAAGTCGTCAATATACACTTTGATTTCCCGCCTTCTCTTGCCTCATGGCCAAAGAGTTTCTACATAAGGCATCAAAGTAACCTTCAAGATTGACAATGGCAATGAGTACAAGGTCAATATAACTTAATGCTAATTGGGTATGATTTTATTTGTTCAAGACCAATTTAGATTCATTTTATCCTCACACTACTTTTATTTACATTTATGTTTTGCTAATATCCATTTTCCTTTACATTCATATTCTTCTATACATATTGTATTTACAATAATTTTTTCCTTAATTTAATCTAGCGGAGAGGACCTAGTACCTAAGCAACTTTCAATATCATGCTATTAGGATTTACTGTGAAGCTAATCCAAAGTTTTTCATTGTTGCTTGAGGCCATATTGTAGTGCTTTCTCTAGGAAGCCCACATGATCCCCATCAGGTATCTTCTTTTTGTAGTCTCTAAATTTCTTAGAAGAAATCAACAACTAGTTTTTCTAAATGTGGCTCCTTGTTTATACATTAATATCTCTTTTGGCAACAATGGATCAAAGTGGATTCATGGGGTCTTAAAGAGAAGGCTCTCAAACATGGAGATCAAGAGTGGGACCAGGTAAAACCATTCATAATCATGCTCATATTTTTTTATTGACTGTCTAAGAGCTAAGTATCCAAGATAACATTTTGTATTTTTCTATTGAATTTCCAGAGTGAGAATAATTTTGGGTCTGCAATCCTATTTTTTAGTACAGTAGCTAAGTATCCAAGATGCACTGCAAGTACTTTTTCTCACCAAATTGCTCATTTTCCACAAATTTAGATTCTAGTGTGTAGTTTAATATTCACTAGTTCGATTTTTTCTTTTTTATCAAAATTAGAATCCAGTTCATAGGTTGTGCTTGTTGTCCATGACAGTACCCTTCATCTCATGACTCATCATAGGTTTTATATTTTGCTCCAATTGTTGATCAACATCAAATGTGGCCATCATAATATCATTCATAGCCTCCATATTCTACAATTATTCATTGCTCATTTCTCATACATAGTAACCAAATAATGCAGGCCTAGAGCTTGGACTACAGATGTATGCAAAAAATGATAAATCCCTACCTCTGTAAGCCTAATTAAACACAACAATTGACATGTTTGATATTTTAAACAGTCATATGACTATCCTTTTTCTACCTTGTAAACACTTACTCAATGCATATAATAATTTATTGAAATGCAAAGTTGAATGGCCTCTTAACTCTTGACACTAATGTCATTACATTTTTCCAAATAGGGTTAATCATATTGTGATCTAAATTTTCACAATGAAGTCTTCCAATCTATCCTTTATATCTAAGAATTGATGACAATCCATCTTGTCTTTTACTACCCCTATTAAATGCTCATGGTCTTGGCACATCAACTTTCTCTCTTTGATTGACCTATCCTTATGTCCTGTCATTATCCCTATGGATGCACTTTGGAGCCTCCTACTACTTTTAAATATCGCCCATAGTCACCCCGATAAGTATATCGATCCATTTGTATCTTCATCGACAAGAGATCATGTATCGCGAGGATATTCTGTAGTTTCCTCGACGTGGTGAGTCTCACCGATGATTATTATTTCAATCTCAACTATGTTGCCAAGATTCCTGTTAGGTAAACAATCATAACTTACTCCGATGTTATATGTCTTGCTGATATGCTTCCCTCGTGCTTCATTGATGAGACAAGATGAGTATCTCTTCAATGAAAATTCATCACTAAGACCACAGGCCAGTCCTCCTGGTATATCTTCTTAGGTAATTTTGATCGCTATAACAGTCTTGATCTTTCACCGATATGCCTACATTTGAACGAATAGCTTTTTTATTAAAAAAAATTGCATTGTTCCGTCAAATTTTTGATGGACCTCCAAAAGCGTCTGATGAATTTGCAATATATCCATTGAGCTTTCATCATAATGACTTGCTTATTTCATCGCACGTTTGATGAAATTCTATCATTATTTCTATTTGTAGTATGTCACCAAGATTCCTACCAATGTAATCTTATTGGCATCATATAGCGGGTCAGGTAGACATTCAGAACTTACTTTGATGGTATATGTCTTGCCGATATGCTTCCCTCGTGCTTCGTCAATGAGACAAGATGTGTATCTTGCCAATGAAACATCATCATTGAGACCACAAGCCAGTCCTCCTGATATATCTTCTCGGGCAATTTTGATCACTGTAATAGTCTTGATCTTTCACTGATATACCTGCATTTCAATGAATAGTCTTTTTAAAAAAAAATTGCATTGTTCCATCGAATTTATGACAAACCTCCAAAAGTGTCCAACGAATTTGAAACGTATCTGATGAAATTTCATTGAAATGACTTGCCTATTTTGTCATGAGTTTGATGAACTTCTGTCACTATTTAAATCTTAAGTATGTTTCCAAGACTCCTGCCGATGTATTCTTATTGGCGTCACATAGCGGGTCGAGTAGATATTCAAAACTTACTCCGATGGTATATGTCTTGCCGATATGCTTCCCTCATGCTTCGTCGATGAAAATTCATCACTGATAGCACAAGTCAATCCTCCCGATATATCTTCTCAGGTAATTTTGATCAATGTAACAGTCTTGATCTCTCACTGATATTTGCAATACGTCAAAACTTTCATCTTAATGGTGATGAACTTCTATTGTTAATCTAACACTTTCACAAAGGTATGTCACTCATGCTTCGGGTACTATTCATTGCTAGATCGATGAAACTGTCATCACGGTTCCGACGAACGTATGTCGTTGCTCCGATGCTTCAGTGAAGGTATGCCACCCATGCTTCAACCACTGTTCGTCACTCGATCGATGAAGTGGGTGTCACGGTTCTGATGAACTTGCATCGTGAGTTTGAAATTTTACAGTTCATTAAAATATAGATGAAAAGTGAGCAACGACACTAATTTTTGTGATTCGTCGGTTGACCGACAATAGATCATCCAAATTCTGATGAACGACCATCATAAATTGGAGTCAAATTCAGTAGTGATTGCAAAATTAAATAGCAATAGCCAAGCAAAATGAAGACATACCAAATATGGACTAATGACACACTATGGATAGGGTTTAGACCTAACATAGGTAACCTAGCTACTATCTCCCAATCAACATACCATTGAATCGACACACTCAAACATGTGAAGCCAGGTGGAGTCGATGTCATGTACCTGCAAACCTATATCCAAGGCATCAATAATGCATGTATATAAAATCATCATAAAACACACCATGAAGAGGAAAGCAAGGAATTAGAGGGCACTCACAAGTGAGTGATGCAATCCCATCCCCTTCACCAATATAGTATCACAAAACTAACAATTCCATCATTAATAAAACTCATGAGAAATAATCATGTTATAATAAACCAACATTATTCTTAATCAAAGCATGTCAAGTATAACATCAATGAAAGTACATCTCATCACACACATAGTCCATTTCGCTCTATAAGAAATGATAAAATAATAAAGCATCATAATCTAACATAATAGAAAAATAGAGGGGTGTTATAGAGTACATCAGATGATGCTAAAGAGAGCTTGATAGACTTGGAATCTCTAAATAAAATTTTGATATCTACTAAGAAAAGTTGGGAAAATGGAAAGAAAACATGGCAAGGTATTCTCAAGGAGCTTCAAAGCTCACCTTCCTCTTGGTAATACCTTTTACACATTTTTGAGACAAACTCCTAAGGGGGAGTTAAGAATTTTTTGATTCTTTTGATCATACAATGTTCTAGACCATCCATGTATATATGTATATTCATTTTTTGGACCGTCCTTTGTCCTTGATGTCAAAGGAGGAGAGAAAATGAGAAAAAAGGGAGAGAATGTGATGGAGAGAAAAGGGGAGAGTATTGTACATAGGAGGTTTGTAAATTCTTTTGGCACATGTTTCCATCAATGAAAAAGGGGGAGATTTTTGGAAGAATGAAGAACATATCATTATGCAAATTTTGTGTTGTCATTCATGTCACCATGTTATATGAGTTAAAACTGCAATTTTAAATTCAAATTTGATCTGGTATTCTAAATCGATATGCAGGTATTATCCTCTAGTATTCTGCTTTAGAACTCTCTGCTAATGATTATCATTGCTTACGATTTTAGGAATTGATTTTTTGATGTTGGAAACTTGTAAGTTCAGAATCTCATGTGCTTAGGTGCTTGCAGGGTAAGTTGGAATTAATCTATTGTTACATTTTATTATTAGGTCTATCTTTAGCTGACGTAATGTATAGTTGATGTTGTAATGGATTAATTTTTATATTGTAGATGTATGTACGACCTATCCTAGGTCCAAGCTAACATGTTGTAGTGTGCTACATGCTTGAATTATTTTTGGAAATATTTTGAATATGTTTTAAGCCAACCTTTATCTTTTTGATGAATAAGGGATGTATCTAATTAGGCTGACCTAATTGATGCTTGTGAATGAGTTAGATATATATATTGGATAATTATGAGATTGAAGAGAGGGAATGAATGTGAATATGAATCAAGGCAAATATATGTCTGCTGATATGCAAATTTTTGGGCATCAAAGGAACTAAATCAAAACTTGTTAGGTGTAACCTTATCAGTTCATACTTTGGTTTTAAGCCATTTTGTTATTATATATCTGAAGGTAGTGAGCCTCTCATTTTGGACAGTGAGTCTTGGTAGTGAGCCACCCTTTGTAATATCTTATAACTGGTTATACTATATTGTGAGCTAATCCTCACTATGTTTTCCCCATTCTTAATTTTCCATGTAAAAATTTGGGTGTTCATGTGTTGAATTATTTTATTTCCTACTAATGATTTTGCTTAATTTTTACTATTATATGCATTGGAGTAATTGGATGGTATTTGTTCAATAAGTTTAAGAAGATATTGATTCACCCCCCTCTCTTAGTATCTTTGGTATTCAACACATTCAATGAACTTATAGATGCCTTATACAATCACATCCAAATACATATGGGTCTCAAGATTACCTTAGTTGATTTAATGACATGCAAACAAAAGGATGATGAAAAGGTCATTGATTTCATAGCATGATACCAGATGCTTTAATCACAAATAAACATCAAGATTCCCAATATTGAGCTTCGAAGAATTTTTATTTCCAATTTTCAAAAGAAAGTCCAAACTAAGCTTGAGATGTTAAAATTTCCTTCCTTCACATAGTTGTGTACTACCCTCCATGATTATCAAAATTTAATTAGTATTCATTAAGTGAAAACTCCCTCTAGCCATCCTAAAGAATCTAAATCCATATCTCATAACAAATATCAACCATTCAAGAAATAAAATAAGGGATTTCTACAACTTAATCCCCCTCAACCAACTCAACATGTTGATAACCAAGTGGCTTCTATAAAGACCAAAAATTCCTACACATTTGTTGATAGAAATAGATAATTCATACCTCTACCTAACACCCTTCATAATATCATGTTGCAACTCTTAAACCATAAACTAATTTCCTTACCTCCTATTAGAGTCCCTAATCTTACTAAGCCTCTACCCCCTAACTATAGACAAAATTCCTATTGTCATTTTCATTGAGAAAATTGACATGATATGTAATATTGGAAGAATCTTAAACATCTTATGCAAGACCTCATTGATTCTAATCATATTCAAATTGGTGGTGTTAATGATTAAGGTAATAACTCTATGGCCCCTCCTTATCAAAATCTCCAAATCTTTACTAATCTTATGCCAAATCATAACATTTTATTTGTCAAATCTAGTGAAACAAACAATGATGTGATGAATGTTGACAAAAATGAAGAGAAAAAGAAGGAAATAGACTATGTGATTAGACTTATTGAAATTTAGGCTTGTAAGGGCCTAACTAAAGTTTCACTTGACATTAATTTTTCATGACATGACATAATTAGACTTGCACCTGATGGTCCTCTTTACATAGTTTGAAGAATCAATGAGAAGAATACTAATGGGATATTAATTTGTCCAATTTGTGTAGAGAATTTGATCACTAAAGTATTCTTATTTATACATGAGATTTATCAAGATAATTATAAAAAACCAAAAGCATGGATCAAAACACAAAAAAAAATTCTTGCCCTATGATAGGTTTGATAACTCTTCCTTTAAAATTTTGGACTAAAACAATTACATGTTTCATTCTCCATCATTGCATCATTAGACCAATTTTGTGTGAAGTTAGGCTATCCATGGCTTCACTCCATGAATTTCATCCTGTCAATTATGCATAAATGCTTAAAGTTTCCATCTAGCAATGAGATCTTTACTATACACTATTGATCATAAAATCTTCTGCCTCTCCAAATAGTCTTATGGGAAATACAATGAGTGGGGGGCCAAATTGCACCTCACTAAATAGCCTACAGGATTTTTAAAGAAATCCAACTCTTATTTGTGTTTGGGGAAAAGGGAAAAGGGAAATAAAAGAAAAACATAATGATGGTGATACACCAAATATTTTACAACATTTCAAAATCTTAACCATTTCTTACTCCTTGTGGAAATGGACAAAAAATGCCATACACCCTTCATTGTTGGGAAGAGAACGAACAACACAGGATAGGGAAAGAACAATTCGTTCATTCAAATCTCCCCATGGGAAGCATCCATTAAGGTCCAACAAGAGTAAGAAATAATAGAGATTAACAAGAATATTTAGATATTCATAGAATCCTTTCTCTTTACAACATAATATGAAATGGCTTATTCGTTATAGAAAATGAAAGAGTATGATAAACATGATCAAATTTCTAAAAGATAGCATCAAAAGTAAAACATAACAAGATTTAAAATAATCATCCAAAATATCTATGTAAGGATTTAATGAAGTTCTCTCAACATAAATGCTATAAGAAAAATAAATTTGTGATAAAGGCCATAGCATGCACAATTCCAAAAAAATCTTCTCAAAAGGTCTAATCTTTATGATAAATTAACTAAAAACAAATCTCATATGCCAATGTGATTAATAGTTTCAACAAATATAACATGCCAAAGAGCATGAAAAATGCTCTATAAAAACCATCCTACTCTTGAAAACTATATCTCCCTATCTTTTATAAAACATTCTCTTCTATTGTATATCTCAATCTACTACAAACCCTCTTTTTATAGCTAGAAGAAGAAACCAACACTATGAGAAAAAAAGAAGAACTACTAGGTGCCTAAATCTGATAGACCACAATATGATCTTAGAGCCTAACTAGATAACAACAATTTTCACTCATAAATTCTTAATTGCCTCATTTATGGCTCTAGATATGGGTATGTGCAGGATCATCATGGAAAAAACAAGCCCTTAAGTGGCAAAACAATTAGAAAAATCAGAGTTAGGCAACTTGACATAAAAATTTGAATAAGTTATCTATATTATTTCAAAAATATGTAAGAATAAAATTTGTAGCAAACTAAATTTAGTTTCTAAATTACTAGGTTTATTTACAAAAAATAAAATCTATTTGGTGAAAATTTAAAATTTCAATACAGTAGTACTTAAATTTAAGGGAAAAAATAAGAAGTAGGTGTTTGTCTGACCACCCTAACCACATTAAAATGATAATTATTTTTAATAAGATTTTAGATATAAGTAGAGGACTCATGTTCTGATGTGATGCATTCTTTTTTGTAATTTTTTTCCAAGTAAATAATTAATTATAATTTTTTTTATGAAAACTTTTTAAAAATATAAAGACTCGTATGTCTAACCACCTTAACTTGGTCAAAACTTCATGAAATTCACTTTTTTATTTTTTAATCTTATAGTATGAAAAACATAGAATGTGACACATGTTTTGGATTCAAAAAATAAGATACCGTTTGAAAGCTATAGATGTTTTTCAATCAGCCTAAAAATCAGGACTTTAGTCATAATTCAATAGAAAATGAATAATAATTATTTATTAAATTAAAAGTAAAGCATAATTTATATTGGTGGAAAGATGAGAATCTCCTTTAAAAACCCTTTTCGTTTCATCAATTTCTGGTAAAAAAAAAGTCGACAGCCACATACCCATCATATTGCCACTTTTTGGCCCATCATGATCCTGCACATACCCATATTATAGAAGCTCTGCAAAGATATGTTGTCAAAAAATAATCAATCCTAGATCAGTTATTTAAAACACAAACTAATATGTGATGATGAATGATGATGCCATCCCAGAAGTCTTCCCCCAAAAGTAATAACTCCACCATGTTGTCTGACAAATTACACCCAAAAGAGATGCATCTATGAAATACATGATCTGCCCAATGAAATGCCTAATGTGGAAAGGTGGTAGATGATTTCAGAATTTGTGAGAATAGTTTCAAGGAAATCCTCACTAGGAAGACACATGTTGTGGTTGGGGAATTTTGTGCCATTATGCAAGATTAATCTTGAGCCTAATTTCTTTTGTGACTTTTTCTATTTTCAATACCCCTTCATTTGATGAGAACAAGGTGGTTAATCTAGAGTGGATAAAAAATTTCAATTCTTCATTTATCTTAATGACTTTATCCAATACTGATTGACAAGCTCTACTTCTCGATGTGACTTGGTGGTAGGTGATAAATTTTTTATCCGTCCTTGTAGCTTCTCTATGGTCAAGAATCTCAACACCTTTTAAGGCTTCTTCAGTCACCTTGCATAGCCTTGAGATCAAGACTCCTGATTCCTCAACTTGGAGAGTGATTATGTGTAGGATTTGATCAAGCGTCGAGTTGACCTTTGCATTTAACTCCTATACATCGGTTAGAAACTACAACACTAGCTTCAAGGCCGCTATTACAATTATAATCCTCTCCCAATGAGTAGATAATAATTTTTTTAAGCATCGAGAGGAGCTAGGAGCCTCATGTTATGGTCAATTCTTGCTAGAATTTGGATTCCATTTATCTCATGTCTTCCTATAGTTGATTCTTTTCTTAGAGAGCATCTGAAAGCTAAGAGGACAAGCTATCTAGCTCCTCATTGTGAATCTATAGATTATATTTGGTGTCTTCCTTTTCTTGTTTCTCCCTTTATATTTTTTCTTGGGAATTTTGAAGGCTATTGGAGGCTTGACATCAGTCATAGCTAATTCCTTCTACATGCCCACCTTTTTTTATCTATCTCCTACAACTCCTCTTGTGGCCTATCATATATAATGTATATTCTGGCTGCCTCATCTTCATATTCCAAATCCTTTTTCCTTTTTTGGTACTCTGTAGTTGTCCCATGCTCAACAATAATCTTCCATTTAAATCTATCTACCTTGATGTTAAGCCCATCCTTTTCACTCTGGTCTTCTTTCAGAAACCTAGTTGCTTCACCTACTAACCATGAACCTATCTTAAGCAGGCCATCTCCAAATCTATTCCTTTGATTTCTTCTTTCACTTTATCCATTGTGGCCTTTACATTTACCAAATCTACATTGCACTTTTTCAATTTCTTATCCATCTTCTCATAGTTTGTATAGATCACCTTCTCAGTTACTTTAGCTAGGACCACTAATGGAAGATTTCGTTTAGTAGATGAGGGGAGAGTAACTAAAGATGCAATAGAAGGGAGGATGGTAGGTGCAAGACTTACCTAGATTGTCAAAGCTAAAAATATTGGAAAAATGGATTCCACCTCTTGTTATCCTTTATCTGATGTGCTCGGTGCACCTTAGTCTTGAACTTTTCTCCGCTTTGTATAGGTTGCATCGGTTGATTCAAAATCTCTGGTGACCAATCCCAATGAACCCTAAGCCCTTGGATTTGTGGTAGATATTTTTAGGGATCATCGAGTCACCTTTCCCTTTGGTAGCATGCTAGCAGAGGATGTGATATGCAATTATTTGTGTTTTGATACTTTTCCCTTCCCTTTTCCTCCATTGGGCACTTGAGGAACATGCGTAGAAACTAATGTGTGCTCTTGTTCAATCTCTAAATTTTATTCATGATTACTATTATTGGATCTAGCCTTATTGTCATAGACTTTGTCAAAATGTTCATCATTCAATTTAACCTCTCTATATAAGGCTTTTAGGCATTTGATTTCCTTCTGATACATCAAAAAATCAGCCTTCTTCCTTTTTGACCATTGTAAATGCTTTAGTTGTGTTTTGAGGGACTAGCCCATCTAGGTGCTTTGTTGAAACTCCACCACCTAAGGATAGAAGTTGACTGATGGGGGTCATACAAGTGGTATAAATGTTAGGTCGATGTTGACCTATACCCTCTACTTGGTTGGGTTCTTCCTTAGACTCAAAATACACTCGCTCTTCATGTTTAACTATTGGAAGACACCTATTAGAATTATAATTCAATATATCAAAAATAAGGACCAGGCCTACGTAGGCTAAATTTCTAGTTAGCACATCTTACTCTTCTCACTTTACAAGCATTACCTGACTTTTGGCAATGGTAAGGGGAAGTGCATAAAGTGCCTTTTTGTGTCTCTCGCTATCATAAACTTTATCAATAATAGTTTTCTGATGGCATGCCTTTAAGATGAGGGTCATTTCTATTACAAATTTAGGAAGCCTAAATGGTTCCTCATCAAAACCATGAAACCTAATGAAAGAAAAATCCACCCCAAAAAAATAATCCACTAGGGTCAAGTGGTTTTCCATCCATTCCAAACCTTTAGGGGAAAACCTAAATGGACAACACAAAGATAAATCCAAGAGTACTAGTCGCAGGAAATAATCAACAAATGAATAATAATCCCATGTTCTAGAAAGGACATGGGTCCAGGTTGAAACTAGCTTGTACATCCCCACCACATCAAACTTAATAAGTGATAAATGATTGCTAAAGAGTTAAGAGTTCTAAAGTAAAATCAAGTGTACCAAAAAAGAGGAATACCTGAACTCAAGTTTGGTGTTATAATCTTTTAATTTCTCTAGCATTCCCTCAAAATTTTCCTCGACAAAATCAAAATACTTCTTGCTCCTTTCTTTCTTGAGCATGAAGGATAAGAACATCTAGAACTAATAGACCTCATCATCACTTTCATGGCCATAAATGAAATCAAACATTGAGAAAATGGCATGCACATCTGATTTGAACTTTCTTTGTGCCAGATGGAAGACTATCTAATTATTATCTAGCTCCTCATTTTTTTCATCCATATAGAATTTTAATTTCCTCTCCCTTTTTTCCCAAAAATACTTCCTCCTTCTTCGGTAAAATCTCTCGGCCTCCCAATTTGCAAGGATCCATAGCATGTCTAGGATGGTTTCTATGCTGATGGTAACCTTTAACCTATTACCACCAATAACCCTTGTTTCTTGATATAGATTTTCTACACATGCATCAACCATATCTGGGCATGGATGTGTGAAGGTCAATATGAATTGTGGCAAACCACAATGCTAGAGATGAGTTGCAAATCCATCAGTTGACCCATGGGCGAGAATTCTCTCCAATGCTCCTTCTCTAAGGTTCTTAGGGTTTACATGAAGCTTTTGATCATAAACATTCTCTACAAAATCCTTCAGTGTCTCATCCTTGATGGGGTCATCTAGCTATATGGTTTTTGTATGCGCAAAGCTCATATCATCTAGTGTTGGGGCATTTGCATACGAAACTTCTCCAAAGATGTTGGTATAGCTTGACCTTGTGAAGGAGACTCTAAGATGTCGATAAGAAGATGATGCTTCCACCATTGTTTCATTCTTGGAAGGACTTTGTAGAAACCTCCTTCAAAGTAGCAATTTCTTGATATTTTCAACACTTAGCGAAAAAATTCACTTTTTGGGTGCATTCAATTTTCACATGTACATGAAATAAATATGTTATCATTATCGACAACTCACTAAGTGCTTATAGTGATGTGATATGTGTAGAGTGGGTTCCATACTCCTTGGAAATTATTGTGATAATGTATTTAGTGTTGAATATTCAAGATACTGAGAGGGGGGTGGTGAATCAGTATCTTCTTAAACTTATTGAACAAAAATAATTAATTAATCTAATGTAGATAATAGAAAGGATTAGCAAGTGCAATAACATAATATGATACCACACAACACATGGACACCAAAAAATTTTCTGGAAAACCCAGTGAGGGTAAAACCATAGTGAGGATTAGCTCACTATATATAGTAGTTCCAAAATTGAGTACAAAAGCAACTCACATCCAAATACAAAATCTCACTTCTTACAAGTAGGACTCATTTCCTATAAACTATTACAGTAAAAAAATAGCTTACAACCAAAACATGAACTGATCGAGTTACACCTCACAAGTGTAGATTCAGTTCCTTTGATGCTCAGAGAATTTGTATGCCAGTAGACAAATGATTTATCTTCTACACATTAACATTCAATCCATTACTATACACACTAATCAATCTCCAAACTATCCTATATTTATATATATATGACTTGTCCACAAGCATCAATTAGGTTGGCCTAATTAGATGCAATATTTATTTACAAAAAGAGCTAATGGTTGGCTTCAAGAATATAAAAAACTTCTCCAAAAGTAATTCAACCATGTAAAATGTTATATCATGTCAGCTTGGACCAAAGATATGTTGCTCGTATATCCACAACACAAATTAAACCATTATATTACTATATTTTTATTAAGTCAGCCATGGATAGAACTAATAACAAAGTTCAACACCAAACCAATTCCAATTCACCAAATGGTCATATGAGCACATGAGATTGTATACTTACATGCTTCCAACATTTATAAACCTTTTCCCAAAACCGCAAGAAACAATTATCACCGAAGGGGAAATGTGGAGCAAAATACCAGACCAAAAACATCGGAGGATGTAAACATGTTCTTCATACTAGTTTAGGGTACCAAACCAACTTGACACCTTTATCAACATGGTGAAATCAATGAAAACACAAAGCCTCATCTTATTCATTCTTCCAACAATCTCCCCCTTTTTCATTGATGGCAACATGTGCCAAAAAAATATATGAAAATATCTCCAAATTTGTCAAAATATCTCCCTGACCATTTCTCCAAAACTCTCCCCCTTTGACATCAATGACAAAGGGAAAACAAAAAAAGGTGTAATAATATGTAAATGGTGACATTGTATTCTTAAAATTCCAAAACTCCAACACTTCCAAAACTCAAAAAATTCCAAAAACTCCTCCTTTGTTCATCAATTAAACTTTTCTTCTCATCTTGTTTTTATTTTCCTTTTCCTTTTTTATTTTCTCTCCTCCTTTTTTCCACAAAATAAAAAACAATAGAAATCTGAAAATTAAAGTAAAAAAGAATTTTCACCTAAAACACTTTCGTATATCTCTCTCTTTGATAATTGGAAGAATCCGCTTCCAAGAAAACATATCAGATTCCATTCTTGTACACATGTTTTCCAAAAAAGACAACAATGTGAATGAGGATAACTGATCCATAGACAAGCATTGGTGTTCACAATCTTATGCATCATGGAGTATTCCAAAGAGATGATCTAACTAGACCTCAACAATTTCTTTAACAAGCCAGAAGGTTCTCACCAAATCTTTTTTTGTCTTTGAACAATAACAAACTCTTCTTGTAATTCTCCAACTCTTTTTTTTTTTCCTTCTTTGTCTTTAAAGATATCAAAATTCTTTCTATTGCTATTCAATTCACATTTGATTGCTTCAATTTTTCTTTTAAAATTTCCAACTACAGTGGGCCACTAAAGACAATAATTGTAGATATCTGACATTTCTTTAATGCATTTCCTTGTCTCATTAATGTGTTCAAATAATTTCTTCTTAGCTTTAGCACATATTTTCTCAACCATGGCTTCAAGCTTACATCCTTTTGGACCTTCCAGTAACATTCTCTCATCAACAAGTTCAAATAAATTATCTAGTAAAGAATCATAAACAATTGGAACATCAATACCTTTTCTAAACATATACTCAACTAGAGCATCATCGATTTTAAGTTTATGCACCAAAGAGGATGCATTCAACAATTCACTAATCTTCTTCATCTTACCTTTAACTAGAATTGTTCAGATATCATTTGGATTAGAAGATTTAGATCTAGGCATGGATTTTTCTTCATTCTCCTTTTCTTCTGGAATGATGATGATATCTTCTGTGATAAATTTTCTCTTCTTAGATTCTAGAGGGGAATCACCAATAACAACTTCCAATTCCTTTGTACCAGAGGATGAACCCTCAAAAAAACTAGATATAGTCATACCAAAGCAAAAATCCTTTTGCAAGGATAGGAAAAAGACTTTGTAGGCATTTGCACTATCCTCCATACCTTCCAAATATCTATAGATTTTTTTTCCAACAGGGATCCCAAATTCCCACTTAATATTTTCTTTTCCTGATAGCGATCTCTGATAGTAGAATACCAAGCATGTAAGAAAAGACCTAAATCAGAAAGGGTATCTCTCGACTAAGGACATTCATACATTTTTAGTTAGGTTTTCCAAAACCAAGCTACAAAGATCAAATTTCTTATTTTCCTTCACCATTTTGTGTGCCAAATATACAACAATAGCTAAAGTGGAACTATTATGATTTCTAAAATATATTTTGTAAGAAATTCCATATGCAAAATACCCTATGGAGGGTTCGATAATAGTATTTATCAACAAGGCTTAGGGGTCTTTTTTTATTCCAGTTAATTCCTGCACCTCTTTGTATTTCATTGTTTTCTTTTTGGGGAGGTCACCAACACTGCATAACCCGATGATAGCTTCAATCACTTCCTTCGTAATAGGGTAGGGTTTTTCCAACACAATGCTACCATCCCTGATTTTACTTAATAGGAACAAGATAGATTCTCTATCTGTAGACCAAGGGAATTCTCACCATACATCCATGACTAGGTTTTTTATGTTCTACAAATCATTCAACTCTAACCCTAATTCCATTTCTTTTATTTTTTGATGATCAAACTCTTCCAGTTCAACTCCTTTTAGCCTTAGTGGAATCTTCCACTCGACCCCCTATTAATATATTCCCTCATAATACTTAAATTTTTCAAATTCTTAAACAAAAAAATTCTTCTTTTACCTTCCTTTTTGTAGCTGTGAGAGAAAAATTTTGTCACTTGTTCTTGATTGTCCAAAATGATCTCTCAGAATTGCTCCAAATTTCTTTAGGATCGCTCCAAGATAGTTGTTCTTCGAGTTCTTCAAATGCATAGGTGATCAAAAATTGCTTGTGAATTTTTCTTTATATACTATTTCTCTGCCCTAATTTACATTAAATGCAATAAGCTCCAAAAAGCTAATAAAAACCCTAATTCACTCTGGAAATGAACATGCTTTCACTTTTTCTTCCAGTTTATTTTGTATAACTTTTTTCCATCCATTCCTTACAACATATCCTAATTCTAAGGACTGACACGCCCAAGATCTAGGGTTTTTGAACAATTTTTTTGTTAATAATCCACCCAAGACCATGCTAGGTCTAATTCCTAGAGGAATAATCTACATTAGATGAGAGAATAAACACATCTATCATATTTGGTTCTTCTTCCTTCTTCCATATATTTTTCATTTCTTCCTTAATCTCATCTTTTTCAATCTTCTTCAGAGGTTCATTTTCCTTTACCAAAGTATACTGCTTTCCCTTTTTACTTCTACATACTCTTGAAATATGTCTCAATTTGTTGCAATTGTAGCAGATAGCATTTCTCTCATTTGTTTGATTTCCATTAATACTTGATCTGCACTAATTTTCTTTGTGTCCAAACTTGTTATAGGTATAGCAGTAGCCATCAAAATATTGATTCATTCTACCTCCATCAAACCAGTTCATCATCTGAGTTATACATTCACTAGCTCTATGCACAATATTCTTGCATGCATAACATTGTCCAAAGAAGGAATCAAAAAAATGATTCATCCTACTCCTACACTCAGTTTCCTTATGACCAAATTTATTACATGAAAATAAAAGACTATCAAAATATGGGTACCTTTGAGCATTTGGCCATCTGATAGGAATTCTTCCTCTTGCATTTATTTTCTATTCTCCTTTAGCTTTAGTCTTTTGATTGTCCATTGGATTTGAGTTCTGCACATTTTCACTGACTTCATTTCCTAAACAACCTTTGTCTTTAGAAGGTCTTTGTTCTACTATTAATTCATCAAGCTTGGTGGAGCTTGTAATGAAATTATCTTCAAAGAGTTTTTCTTTCTCCAGATCTACTTTCAGGTTCATCGCTTTTTGTTCAAGCCTTGAGCATACGTCAAACTTACTCTGTACCATTGTATTCAGACACTCCTCAATTCTCTTCTTTTCTTCAACTTTCACCTTTAATTTGATAATCTCTTTATTTTTTTATTTCAATTGCTCACTCACTTCTCTATGTCTTTCTTTCAATTTCTTCAATCACTCTATTAATTTTTGGATGCATTCATTTTCCTCGTCAGTATTTTCTTTTAGATATTTTATTTTTATTTCAACCTTGTCAAGATCTTGAAGAGCAACCCGAAGCTTTTATTTATCCATTCAGGATCTCCCTCAAGCTGTTAGGCTTCCTAGGAGGAACTAGAGATCTAAGATAAATTGTTGAATATACAAGATATTGAGAAGGGGGGTGAATTGGTATCTTCTTAAACTTATTGAACAAACACCATTAATTACTCTACTGTAGATAACATAAAGGGTAAGTGTGTCACCAAAAAGTGTGGACTTTGACACCTTTTGCTCATTTAGACCTTTCCTTATGGATTTTGAACCCTTTTCAGTCTATTTTTTACATCTATCCAAGCCTTGTGCCAAAGTGTTCTAAGGTTTTGTAAAACATTTTCACACTCTCCTAGTCTTATCATCACTTAATCAACCCCTTGTTATGCTATAATGACCCCTTAATGCACATACATGGATCATTTCAGTTTGTTTTGTGAGACAATCCCGAAAAAACATAAATAATTACATCTTAATTATCAAAAAATATGTAATTTTCCTAGGTGGACTAGGTTTCCACCTTGGACGACCTAGCCATGCCACTTAAAATTTAAATTTAACTTAATATTCTTTCAGGATTTTTTCTCTAAAACCCTAAGGTCAACCTGTATGGTGTTATTTCAAGAAAATTAGGGCATAACTTGTATAAATAAGCTCCAAAACCCTAATTAATCATTATGCATCACCCATTTTCTTCTCCGGCTCTCTCTCTCATCTCTTCTTATCAAGAAAGCTAGGGTTTCACATTCAAGGTCAACAAGAAATCATTGTTGAAGCACTCAAGGTTTGAACCTCCATTGATGCAACACCAAATCAATCATCAAAGGCAAGGTAAAATCCATCACTCCATTATTCTATGCTTCTTTACATTATTTCATCTCTTTGGTTTAATTACTCAAAAGGGGCTTGACCAAGGAAAGACCTGATACTCTAACATTCAACAACTCATCCAAGCTCACTAAGGTTGAAAAAACCCCAGTTGAATCTTGGAAGACTTCCATAGACCAAAATATTCACTTTCAGGACTGGATACATGAAGGAGAGGGAAACATACATCAAAGGCCTCAGATTCCATCTTCTAGTTCATAGAATTTTAGAAGAGGACTAGGTCACCACTTTGGGTTACCTAGTCCCATTGAAGTTGTTTTACAAAAATCTTGGTAGATCTGGATACCCTTTTGGCTAAAATGAGCTCTAGAGCAGTATTCCAAAATTTTCTCAAAGAAGGACTAGGGCGCCCCACTTGGCACAAGTGTCCCTTTCAGCTTCAACATTAAATTCAACACCATTTCTAGCTCCAAGATTTCAAGTGCACCCCTCTTCAAGATCATCCATTTTTGTAATAGTTGGTACATATTTCTTAGGTCATTTGTATATTCTTGCATATCACAATGTGTTTTCAAACATAGTCACATTTCATAGGTTTTACTTTAATAATTAGCTTCTATTTCTATTTTCAGCATTTAGGGCACCTCACACACATCACATTAATCCCCTAACACCCAAAAAGACATATCATTAGGTGAAAGAGAGCTCATTTCACAATCAAGAGCTCCTAGGTGAAAAACGCTAGGAGCCTAATTGGGGAATCATTCTTTCCCTTCTTCATTTTTGGTGGTTCATTGTGGTGAACCTAACATTCCTACACCTTATTTTCTGATTTGGACTTCTTTAGCATCCTAGGATTAACTTGCATTGCATGTTGCATTCTAGGGTTTTAACGTTTGCATTAGGGAAAAGTGCATTTTAGGTTGCTTTTTTGCATTGAAATCATCACAAATTGTCTAAAATTCTGTATTTTATTGTTAGATATGCATTGTACAACACAAAAACCACTTGTATCAATCCAAAACTCCTGAAAATTCTCTAAAAAATCACTAGGAGGACTAGGTTGCCACCCTTGGCGACCTAGTCCCTTTAGGCTTCTGAAACTGTCATTTAGAAGGCTGAAAACTCTATTTTTATGCTCATGTTTTATGCCATTATCTATCTATATCACTAGGTTGTGTTTCTATAGCATTCATTTCATTAAATCTAGCATAAATTAGCTCATTTCATGCATTTCTTAAATTACATTTTCCATTCAAAATATTTCAGTTTCAGATCATTGAATAATATAATCAGTAAATTACATTGTTTGAAATCTGAAACTTGCATTGCATTCTATGCCTTTACATTGCATCTTAAATTAACATAGATTTTGGTACATTTTACATAGAATTTATGGTACTTGTGGATAGAATTAGGTTATTTTCATTTTCTACATTATTCTTATATCATTCAAACCAGGTTCTTTAGAACATGACAACCACACTTTAACATCACATGCACTCACTCAAAAACTTAGCAATAGTGAGCCCTTTAGTTTTGAATACTTGGACATGTTAGATTAAGCCCTTGATGACTTCATCCCTTCTATCCCATCCACTAAATCTTTGACCGATGTGGATATAAACATCAATAATCATGATAATCATAATTGCTCTTCTCCTGATATCTATCCCATTGGTGATGAAGGTATCTTAGTGAAAGAAGACATAATAATTTATGGTCATTATGGTCTTGCTTTTCTTCCTCATCCTCCTTCCCCTTTTCCAAAAATTAAATATTCCAATGAAAACATCATCCCCTTACCTAGTCTCTATACCCATGATCCTCAAAAAATTTCTTCTCATATCCCTCCTTGATGCAACAAGGATAGGTCAGTGTTAGAAGATACACCCAATAAAATTCATGAGACTCTTGAACCTCCCTTTCCTAATGTTCCTAGCCTTTGTGATAATCTATTTGACCATCATAGTGGATCATCTCTTGATGCCTCCCTCTGTTGTGATGCAACATGTGATGAGCCTCTTCCATGCTCTCCTACTAGGGTAGTTGGAATGGAACAAGATAATGAGACCTCTGACAATCAAATAGACTCTCTTCTTACCCATCCCCCTCTTCCCTATCCCATAATTGATCATCCCCCTACTATTCATGAAGTCATTTTTGAAGCACCAATCATTGCAAGTCAAGAAAAAGAGGGTTGTAGTTCTCCTAAAATATTTCCTCCTCTAACGGATATCATGATGCAAGCCAAGGATAAAATTGAATCTCCTTCCCAAGGGGATGTTAATATTATTGAACCTCAACTCATTCTCTATCCCCCTTCAACCAAACCTAAACCTCAATTCACTCTCTCCAAACCTAAGCCTAATGTGTTGCAGCAATTGAGTCATGATACCATTTCTCATACACATTACACTTGAAACAACCCATGTTCTCAACCATCAACCTCAACACACTTACCTTCATCCCATCCTATCCTTCCTACCACACCTTACTTCAATTCTTTCCTTTGGGAGTATGACCTTGTTGAATAACTAAGGAATACTCCTGTTAAAATATCTTTATGGAAAACCTTATACAAGCTTCCCCTCACTATCACCAATTGATACAGGATACATTACAAAAAATTCTTGTCCCTTCCAATGCACAAACAAAAAACATTACAGTGATGATCCAGACCTTAAATACTGACATTTTTTTCCACCAAAGTGAGATCCCTCTTTTGGAAGTGCAAAACAAATATAAATCTTTCATGATCATATGTCAATACGAAATCATAGGGATCAAGTGAACCCTTATTGATAATGGCCCCACTGTCAATGTGTGCAGTGTCAATCTCTTAGATAGGCTCCATATCAATAGATCAACCATCCAACCTTCCTCCTTATCCCTTATTGTATTTGACAGTATCAAAAAAAAGATGCTTGGTGTGATCACTTTTCCTCTTACAGTTGGAGTGGCCACATTAGACACATCAATCCATGTTATGCCTAATGATTTTTCATCTAACCTCATCTTAGGTAGGCCATGGATTCATGCAATGAATGGTGTGCCTTCCAATCTTCATTACAAGATTAAGTACATCTACAAAAACAAAGTGTTCACACTTGATGCTTATCTTGAACCCTACAATGTCTTACAACTTGAGCAAGCCAAATCCAAACCCTTCACCCCTTCTACACCAACCCAACATGTGGAACCTATACAACCAAAGTCCTTTGATGATGGTTGGGGTTATTTAAACTTAACTCCTCCCCTAATGAGTGACTCCAAGTCCACAACCAAAGAATCTCCAAAGGGACACTTAGTCTTGTTAACACTAGACATGATTGATCCTTTGATAGCATCCATCTCAACTCCTGTAGCCACCAATTCCAACAATGACCCCTCACCCGATCCAAAGAAGCTGAAAATGCTCTATGGAAAAGGTTACGAGATCATGAAACAACTTGGATATAGTGGACAAGGTTGTGGTGCTAATGAACAAGGTATCAACCACCCTATTGAGCCTCATACAAAAACATCCAACTATGGTCTTGTATTTTTTCCTTTAACCAAAATCATCAAGCCTTCCCCTCACACCAACAGTCTTCCTCATCACCCTTCTAAGCCAACCTTATAAAGTGATCCTTTGAAACCAACAAAGGACTCTTTGCTTAATGACAATGTCATCCTGCAACCTCCTCTTGATTTAGATGTTACACACTACTCTAAGAGAGTGTACAATATCTCACAATCTATCGAGCCTTGCGTAGGTATGTCATCCTCTACTAAGCAAGACCCTTCCTTTTCCCACACCAAAGTATCACCTTCTACCCTTTATCAAGAGGGAATATTTTTGAGACTCCTCCGACATCACTTGATATCCCTTCCTCATCAAACTCAAAAGAAATGTTCCAACAAACATTCCTTTTGTGCTTACCATGGAGTTCATGACCACTCTACTAATCAATGTAGGACCTTAAGTAGTTAAATCCAACATCTTAAGGATTGTGGTGTTCTTCCTTATGTGGGGGCACCTCACTCCTCTAATTGATACCAATTTTCACTCACCCTTACATCCCCTCATCCTTTCGAATCACTCTTGTCCTACACCAAGTGAGGGAAATAGGTTAGTTAGCCTTTTCCCCTAATATGTCACTTATTGTTGTATCTTATGAATTTTCATTCACCTTTCAAGGATATATAAGAGCAAGCTTGGGATGTGGATGAAATCTCTTATGATTGGATCACATGTGACATACACTCCTCTTCATGATGAAGCTTTTCAAAAACATATGACTTGGCATAGGGCTTTCCGAACAAGCTCTCATGTCCTCTTCCTCCTCTTCTACTTTAAAGAAATTGTTCACAGAATGGTTTTTAGCAATTCCTTTAAAGTGGGGGCATACATCACCACTCACATATCATTGTGTGATTTTATTTTTTCTTGTGATTCCTTCTCTTCAAAACATTACACACAATGTTACTAAAGATGATAAATTTTCATTTTTCCTCTTTTGCATACAATATGAGTACATTTGTAATTTTTCTCTCTTGACACATTATGCATAATGTTCCTTAAGATGAGACTTCACATGAACAAGAGAAAAATACCTTTGAACAACATCACTTCCTTTTTGTGGCACCTTATCAAATTTATCACAAGGTATAAATCTGCTATGGATAAGCAGGAAGCCCAACAAGTTGCATGAATTTCCCCATAGCCACCTTTATATCAGGTACATACCAACCTGGTGTATGTTTCTCACCCTTTTGGGACAACTCACCCCATGTACAACCTGATGTTCTATGGCCCCAGAGTGAGCACATATTTTTCACCCTTTCCATTCTCTTCGTTCTAATCCTTTTCATTGCATGATCATGTATCTCATTTTTTTGTAATGCATTCACCCTTGATTGTCCTTTCACATTGATGTCAAGTTGACTTAGAATTTCAAATCCTTGGTGGCTTGACTACCTTCTTCTTCTTCCTTCTCATTCTTCTTCTTTGAAATTTTTCACCATCTCCATTGGGCTACTTTAGTGTGAGTTTGAATCAGGTTCATACTCTCACTAAAGTGGGGGCTAAATGAGTCGTTAAAAAGTGTGGAGTTTGACACTTTTCACTCATTTGGACCTTTGCCTATGGATTTTGAACCCTTTTCAGTCTATTTTTACATCTTTCAAAGCCTTATGCCGAAGTGTTGTAAGGTGTTGTAAAACATCTTCACACTCTCCTAGGATTATCATCACTTAATCAACCCCTTGTTATGCTATAATGACCCCTTACTACACATACATGGCTTATTTTAGTGTGTTTTGTGAGACAATATTGAAAAACATAAATTATTCCATTTTAATTAGCGAAAAACAATGTAATTTTCCCAACTGGACTAGGTTGCCACCTTGGGCGACCTAGTCCCATGTGGCTTAAAATTTAAATATAACTTAATATTCTTTTGGAATTTTGTCTCTAAAACCCTAAGGTCAGCATGTATGGTGTTATTTTTAGAAAATTAGGCCTAACTTGTATAAATAAGCTCCAAAACCCTAATTCCTCATTATACATCACCCATTTTCTTCTCCACCTCTCTCTCTCATCTCTTCTTCTTCTCAAGCAAGCTAGGGTTTCACATTCAAGGTCAACAAGACATCATTGCTGAAGCACTCAAGGGTTGAACATCAAATGCTGCAACACAAGATCAATCATCAAAGGCAACGTAAACTCCATCACTCCATTGTAATATGATTCTTTACATTATTTCATCTCTTCGGTTTAATTAATTAAAAGGGGTTTGACCAAGGCAAGCCACTATACTCTAACATCCAACATTTCTTCTTTCTCTTTGTGTGTGTTTACATATTTAGGTGTATTAGGAGCTTGAAGATCATTCAATAACTCATCCAAGATCACTAAGGTTGAAGAAACCCTAGTTGAAGCTTGGAAGACTTCCACAGACCAAAATCTTCACTTTCGAGATCAAATACCTTAAGGAGTAGGAAACATAGACCAAAGGCCTCAAATCCCATCTTTTGGTTCATCAAAATTCACAAGACGACTAGGTCACCACTCTTAGTGACCTAGTCTGATTGAAATTATTTTCCAAGAATCTTGGCAGATCTAGATACCCTTTTGGCTAAAATAGACTCAGAAGTAATTTTCAGAGTTTTTCCAAAGAAGGACTAGGTTGCCCCACTTAGCACAAGTGTCCCTTTCAGCTTCAACATCAAATTTAGTAGCATTTCTAGCTCCTACAAGATTCCAGATGCACCCCTCTTCAAGCTCATCCATTTCTAAAACGGTTTGTACATATTTCTAAGGTCATTTTCATATGCTTTCATATCACAGTGTGTTTTCAAACATAGTTACATTTCATAGGTTTTACATTAATAATTCACTTCTATTTCTATTTATAACATTTAGGGAACCTCACACACATCACATTAAGCCCCTAACCCCCAACATTCAACTCTTTGAATGAACACCGAAAAAGACATCATTAGGTGAAAGAGATCATTTCACAATCAAGAGCTCCAAGGTGAAAAACCCTAGGAGCCTAATTAGTGAATCATTCTTTCCTTTCTTCATTTTTGGTGGTTCAACAAGCAAGTGAAATAACATAATATGATACCACACAACACATGAACACCATAATTTTATGTGGAAAACCTAATGAGGGAAAAACTGTGGTGAGGATTAGCTCACTATATATAGTAGTTCTAAAACTAAATAGAAAAGGGGCTCACTACCAGATACAAAATCTCACTGCTTACAAGTAGGACTCACTGTCCAAAAAAGGAGGCTCAGTGCATATAAAATATTAAAGTAAAAAAATGGTTTACAAGCAGAATATCCTTTGACGCTCAGAGAATTCATATGCCAGTAGACCAACATTCACTCTTCCTCACATTCACATTCAATCCATTACTCTACAAACTCATCAATCTCCAAACTATCATGTATGTATATATTAATTTTCCACAAGCATCAGTTAGGTGATCCTAATTAGATGCAATCTTTATCTGCAAAAGGGCTAATGGTTAGCTTCAAGCATATGCAAAACTTCTCTGTAAGTAATTTAACCATGTAGCACACTATATCATGTTATCTTGGGCCAAAGATAGGTTGCTCATATATCTGTAACACAAATCAAACCTTTATATTACTAACTGTTTATTAGGTCCGCCATGGATGGACCCAATAACAAAGTGAAAAACAAAACCAATAGTAGTTCGCCATATGATCATACGAGAACACAAGATTGTATTCTTACATGCTTCCAACATTCATAAACCTTTTCCAAAAATTGCAAGCAACAATGATCACTAGAGGGGAAATATGAACCAAAATACCAAACCAAAAACACCAAAGGATGTAAACATGTTCTTCATATTGGTTCAAAGTACCAAACCAACCTGTCACCTTAATCAACATGGTGACATCAATGACAACACAAAGCATGATATTCTTCATTCTTTCAACATTTAGTACATTCCTTATGATACCCTTTTGATAGATAAGTTTTGAGCAATGGGAAGTGCAGATGCTAAAAAATCTGCAAACAAAATCATCTCAAACAATTTCATGTTGTTAGCATGAAAGTTAGTTTAAAACAACAAATTTCACATCCCTATGAGATATTCAATCATGTCTAAATATGAAAATAATGAGCATAAAAGTAGGTTAAACAGAAGCATATAAAAACACGATTAAACCTTCATCCCATAGTGGATTGGTGCCACCATTGTTGTGTAGTAAGCAGCCCTTTCCCAATCCTTGAACAAGCTAAATGATGGTATGAGTAAGATTAATTCTCAAATGAAGAGAATAACCTTGCATGAAGATGTGGATATTGAACTAAATTTGAGTATAGTAAGTCTACTCAAAATTGTGGATGGATAATGAGGAGAGAAGCCTCCAATTTATAGATTTCTAAACTAGAAAAGAGAGTAAAATAGAGCAATGTGGGATCATTCAACATCCAATGGCCAAGTGCCATTTGTCAAGATGTGAATGGCTGAAGGTTGTGCACATTTTGGCCAAAGTGCCAATAAATGCAATTAGGTGGCATTTCAAATTTGAGAAATGACATGTGAGAGGGAAAAAGGAATGAAATAAATGCCACTTGGCTCAATGCACAAGGACATGTAAGAGGAATGAATGCCTTGTTGGATGTACAAATCCACTTGGCCTTTTTGAATTCAAAAGAGGAATATTCTCTTTTTGATGCTTTGTGAGGGAAAATAGGAGAATTAATAAATCAAAGTAATTGATTTATTGTGCAAGTTGCATTCTCTAGAGGATTTTAGTGAGAGGGATTAAGTTAATCATGGATTTGATTAGCTTAATGAAGAATTAGGTGATGTAAAAATTTAGATTTAGATTTATGAATTGATTGAAGTCAGAAATTGAGAGGAAATGATTTATTAAACAAATGATTTGATTTATTTAACCAAAAAGAATAATGTTAGATTAAATCAAACAAGGTTTAATTTAATGACAAGACTTAGGGATTAATAAAATGATTTATTTAATTAAAAGAGGAATTACATAAATAATTAAATAAAATTGATTTATTTAATTAACAGGAGATGAACAGTGATGAATTTAATCAAATACAAATTGTTCAATTAAATGACTAACAAAAGAGATGATTCAGGATGAAATGGTGTTAATAGATCAGGATTCAGTGTGTCAAACCGAATTGTACATTTTCCATATCTACATTTTGCCCCTCTTTGAAGCAATGTACTTGTTGCATTGGTTCAAAGAAATAAACTACTATGATCAAAAATTAAAAAGTTCTCAATTTCTCAAATGCCCCACTATTGCCCCAGCGGAAGGATAATGCTGGATATATTGCCCCCTCGAGAGATCGAGCATAAATGTTCAATTTTTTGATCGAGATCGCGATAAAATGTGAGAGGAGTGGTTCTCTTGATCAGAGGATGAAACTTCTTTGATGTAGAAAAATCTGATGATGTATGGACAGTCATCGGCCATGGGTAGCATCATGTATATTTTGATATAGTGCACTGATTTTAGATAGACATGTTAGTAAAGATAGAAGAATAAGAAGAATAAGATGATGGAAGGAGGATCCATACAAGTTCACATTATTACCGATTATGATGATGCCTTGCTTACCAGGAGTTGGGATTTTCAAAGGACCAATTACTTTATGTTTGATAACACACATAGATATGATGCATCAAGGTATAAAAGACCAGGATGGCTGGGTACCTAGTGTGATGGACTTTGACTCGACAAATAGATAGGAGTACTCTTGTTCACACTTGACAAACATAACCTTATTTAGAATGCAGTTTATCTATTCCAGGTATCTCGGGCCAAAACGTAAGAAGGCAAGCCTTCTTATGTGGTCAACCTAAAACATCCTTCCTACAAACAAAAAAAAGTATGCATGACAAAGTTATTTTACAAGAATATCCAACAAGCACAACAGATAAAAAGATAATGATCATTGCCCCATTCCTTTCTCTCTAAACCTGTTTTGTTTAGGCATCATTGAGAGGTCCTTGGAATGACCGCAAAGTAAGATAAGTCAAAACAAGACCAAGATAAAGTAAACAAAAAAGCTGATGTTCATCGTACTGCTAGCCAAGGCTAAACTACTGTGGGGTACCTGATGCTTATGTCCATCATAGGAAAGCTTCATCCTAGGAAATGTAGTGATCAAGGTTTTGGTGAGACTAATTGGGTGATAAGCTATTGATACTCTGTCTTGACCAACTTGCTTGCTTACTGACTTAGACTTGAGACTTCTAACAATTAGGTGTTCACTTTAGAACCTGCTAAACTTGCTTCTGACTAACTCACCAAAGGGTGAAAGTGACAATGATTTATTATGAGTGATGACAATCACGGGTGAAAGCGAGATGAAATGGATGCACCATTTTGGTTTTTTCAGATATTTTGAGGTTGTTTTTTGGAATTTTGAGATTTTACGACGAATAAACTAACCTAAAGACCTATCCTAGGGGTCTCAGAAGCTGATCCATAGATTATCCTTGCCTACGTTATACATGCAGAGACCACGTAGTTTGACTGGTGGTGGATTGACTTGATGATAAGATGGACAAATGGATTTTCCATTTTATTGCTTAAAGAACTGACTTAAGATGCAGACTAGATGGGCAAACAGATTGCCAATGGGACGGACGCCTAAAGGATTGACCTAACTATCTTGGGGGATGATCAAAGATCAACCTTGCCTACATTCAAGCTTAGAGATGATGTAGTTCGACAAGGTGGAAGACTGACAAGACTAAATGATGAAATTTTGAAGATTTTTCGATATTTCGACATGTTTTGGATTTTGAATGAATTTTTGAATGCTTTTGGATTTTTTGATGAATTTGGATGTTTTTGAGTTTTTGATGAGTTTTGAATGTTTTTGGATTTTTGCATGATTTTGACAATTTGGATATGGATACGTGATGATATCAACGCTTTGTTTTGGGATTTTGTTGAAAACCAAGCTTAATGTTGATCAATCTGATTGATGGATTGATAGTTTGACTAAGTGTGTTAAGTCAAACAAAAGTGATAATGCACTTGTAAATTCCAAGAAGTTGTGTTATCCCAGAGTAAACTCATACAAAAAGGATAATTTGGCTAGGTGTGTTAAGCCAAACAAGGTGATTATGGATTTGATAATTTGGCTAAGTGTGTTAAGCCAAATAGAGTGATGATAATGAACTTGTAAACCCAAGGAAGTTGTGTTATCCTAGAGTAAACTCGTGCACAAGATGATAGTTTGACTAAGTGTGTTAAGTCAAACAAGGTGATAATTGATTGGATTCGATTGATCAAGATTGATGAAGCTTGATTTGGAACAAAATAGCTTTGATGATTTGATGTGGCACTGACGTGCGCATTAGATGAAACTGATATGGATTGTTTGGATTGATGTTTGATGAGAGATAAAACTTGATTAGGAACATATTCTTGTCAAAATATGCCATGGGCTAATGACTTGGATTTGTGTTTACAAATATTTTGAACAAGTTAGTTTTATTTTTTTCAATGTTCAGCTTGCCACATAAGTTGGAGGATATATATCAAGATTCATCGAAGCAAGATGCAAATATTTGTCCCCAGTGTCTAGCAATGTTTGAATGGGCATGGGTGGATTCTTTGATGAATGGATATGAATTATCTTATGATAAGATAAGGGTGATCAAAATAGAGGATTATCATTCAGATAATGCTTGAAGGCTCAGATAACATTGGGTAGGATGGGATCAGTGAAAATGACCCATGTCAAGATGTTTACCATAAACACGTGTGAAGCATTTACCAAACCTTGCCAAGATCAAGAATCTTGGATTCTGGAAGTTGATATATGAACATAGATTAGATAAATGGTACATGGATGAATGGATGATATGGCTTGAATGCTGGCTTTATTATGGATGTGATAAGATGCTTTCTCTTGAACTGGCACACGTAGATGCTCGATTCTACTCATGATGCCTGTTTGCCAAGTTTTCATCATGGTACTTGCCCAAAGCACCACCGTAGTGGTTTTCACTAGAGGACAATTTTTCTCTTTACTGTTTTCAATCCTTTTTTTGAATTTTTTTGAATTTTTTTTGGATTTTTTTGTATTTTTTAATTTTTTTGTTGTCACCAAGATGCCTGTTTGCCAGGTTTTCATCAAGGTGACCATTTTTCTGATTTTTTTGTATTTTCTGAGAGATTTTAAGCTGATTATGAACCACCTAGTGGTGTTGATGTTGATGCTTCTATCATAATGTGCCACCGGTATCCTACTTGAAGAAGTTGCTTTGCCAAGATACGTGCACTTGAATGTAACTTTTGAGATCCTTGATCTACTTTGCTGATACCAGAGTTAACTTTATCTTTGTGCGCACATCGTGATAGAGTGCCTTCTAAATCCTTATGATGAAGGGTCGCTGCCAATACATGATCAATGTGAGAATTGGATATCATGTGTGGAGGCGTGGATGGAGTGCGTTTAGGGATAAAAGATGGATTGGTCGACAGTTTGGAACCTTTGACTCTCCAAACATGGGAAGATGAGCAATAATGGGTGGATATGAAAGTGTGCATGGAATTAGGACCAACTGCTTGATACACTTTGTATGTCACTTGAGAAGCTTTCTTTTTCCTTTGTGGAAATCTTTGATGGATACTTGCCCCATTTTTATTTTGCCCCATAGTTTCTTTGACTAATGGAGTTTTATAGGGATAATATTTCTTTGTAATCTTTGGTATCTGCTTGTATTTGAATTGTCCTTCATGTTTCATCCTTTGATTCAAATATTTCTTTTGACATTGGTCCCAATTCGTGGATGGAGTGATAGGTGGATGAAGATTCATGACATGGTGGGTTGTAGTATTGGCATTGGTTTCATCATAAGGATCCTTCGTGCTCCCTATGTTGATGTTTGCTCGAGACGAAGTTTCCCCTAGTATAGTGATAGTAGCACCTTTATTCTTTGATTCTCCTTGTTCTAAGATGCCTTCTTCAGAATGCATTCTTTGATGAATGACCTTTGTCGATGATGTTATTCCAATTTGCTGCTTTGTTGACTCTGGAATATCCTGTTCATTTTGACCTATTTCCTTGAGTGGATAATGTTGGATATCTTCATATATGATGTCCTCAGTCTGAATTTGGGATATGTATTATCCTAATGTTGACAATTTAGTTTGACCGTAGGAACCAATAACCTGCCCTTTTTGTGCAATAATGTCAGGAGTAAAATAATCATGTTCTGAATGAAGACCATCTACGTGTCCATCCAAGGAAAGCATCTCATGGGTAGATGGAAGACTATGTGCTATGCGGATATGGTCATCATTTGCAACATCTTGTATAGATAGGAGAGTGTCCATTATATCATTGTAGTAGCTTGGGGATGCAAATTCTTGATCTTGAATGATTTCAAAATTGCTTTCGACAAGCTTTGGATCGAGTTCTTTACATGGGTCAATTTCAAAGAATGGATTGCTTTCTTGGATATCTTCATTAGGCATAGGAATATTCTCAAATGTCATGAGGTCAAAGGATGGCCATATGTTTTCGAGAGGATCATTGCTAGACCTTGGTGAAAGATGTTGATCATTCTTTGGAATAAATTCTTGAGATATGTCTTCTAACTCATTAGGTGATGTAGAGACATTTTCAACATTATCATTGGTCAAAGGATCTTGATCATCATTTTGAATTATTATGGTGGGAATCAATTGCAAGCTTTGTTGTGGGAGTAAGGCCTGTGTTTTTTGCTGAGCCAACAATGCTTGTTGTTGGTCATGCTGCTATTGTGCCAACAAATCTTGTTGTTTAGCTTGGTGATGTGCTTGAAAGTCTTGTAAGGCTTGTTGGTAGGCTTGCAAGTGGATTGCTTGCAATTGCACTTGGTATTGATCTTGTGTCTTTTGTTGGGCTTGAGCTTGTGCTTGGGCTTGAGCTTGAGCTTGAGCTTGTGCTTGAGCTTGAGCTTGTGCTTGGGCTTGGGCTTGTGCTTGGGCTTGGGATTGAGCTTGGGATTGAGCTTGTGCTTGGGCTTGTGCTTGAGCTTGAGCTTGGGCTTGAGCTTGAGCTTGTGCTTGAGCTTGAGCTTGTGCTTGGGCTTGGGCTTGGGCTTGAGCTTGGGCTTGGGCTTGAGCTTGTGCTTGGGCTTGTGCTTGAGCTTGAGCTTGTGCTTGAGCTTGTGCTTGAGCTTGACCTTGAGCTTGAGATTGAGCTTGAGCTTGAGCTTGAGCTTGTGCTTGAGCTTGTGTGGCTTGTTGTTTTTGGAGTTCCTTTTGGTAGACATCTTGTTGTGCATTTTGCAACATGATGGAGAATGAATTGGTCATGTTGTGCTTTGGCAGTGGGATTGGTGGTGGGGAAGGAATCATACCAACTGTCATGGTGGGTGGAGGGATTGTGGTTGTGATTGTGATTTGGGTTGTCAGAGGGGTGTTTGAGACAATTGGTCCTTGATGAGGCATACTTTCAGAGACTTGAGGACCAATAGAGGTATTAACCATGGTGACAAGAATAGTTGCTATTTGTTGTGAAGATATGGGCAAAAGAAGCGGGTTCAAAGTGGTGGTTGGATTGCTTGGATTAGCAAAATTTTTTATGGGTAACGGTGGAACACCTATTCCAAGAGGTGATGTGGATGTGAACGTAAGCGGGGGAAAGGATGATGAACCTATTTGGAAAGAGAAAGGATTGATAGCTTCCATCATTTCAAGCAAACCAACTTCCTCATGTGGTGGGGCACT
Source organism: Sequoiadendron giganteum (assembly GCA_007115665.2). NCBI lineage: Eukaryota > Viridiplantae > Streptophyta > Pinopsida > Cupressales > Cupressaceae > Sequoiadendron > Sequoiadendron giganteum. Next base: position 365,845,515 of record CM021102.1, on the reverse strand, counting down.
TGGTATGTTCAATTGATAGGCTGGTGTGGCGTGAAATGAGGATGAACCAGCGGGATTATGAAATGTGAGTGGGACGTAAGGGTGAGATGAGTTTTCCGGAATGAATGTAGGGGTGATGATTGCTTCTTCATTAGCCACAAGGTGGTCTTTTTGCAATTCCTGGAACATGGCACCCCCCTTGTTCACAATCAGGGAGGTTGGTGTGATGATTGATGTGGTGCAAGGTACTTCTTGATTGATGTTTGACAATGGGGATGCATCTGCACTAGTGCTTGTGTTAAGGTCGGGAGGGGGTATGACCCCTCCTCTTGCCATTGAATTTATGTATTTGAACATAGCACTAACAATTTTGTGGCTCTTAGGATTTCGAATCATTTCCATGATTTCATTTGGTGTCATCCCCATGTCTTCATTTGTGTCGTCCTCTTGATGACTCTCCTCTTGAGGATTTTGTGATGATAAGGTAGAGTTGCTTGGGGGATTACTTGATCCTGCTAGGTTCACTTCGGTATTTATATGACTCATGCCCATAGAAGCTGATATTTCTCTGATATTCTCCATGTCCTTCTTGTGTTGAGATCTTGTTTGGACCATAAAAAATAGGGATTTGTTCGATCCTAATCCTTTAGGTCCAAAAGAGAAGAACTAGAGAAGCTAAAAGATAAAAGATGGTGATGATGTTGATGGGTTAAAATGGATGGGAGGAGTGAATGAAACCTTTGAAAAACTTTTTGAATGTATGTGCTAAACTTTGAAAGGGCTTTTGATTTGATTTTATTGTGATAATTTGACTAGATGTGTTAAGTCAAACAAGATTGTTTGTGAAGTTGTTTTCCCTAGAAAGTTGTGTTATCCTAAGGGAACTTGCACAAAATGGATGAATTGACAAAGTGTGTTATGCCAATGTTTTGGAGAACTAATAGACTTTAAGAAGTTGTGTTATCTCAAAGAAAATTTGTTCAATGGTTTGAGACTAAGTTGGCTAAGAGTGTTAAGCCAAGGGATGATGATGTTGATTTAGTCCTCTAAGTTTAGCGTGATGATTGATTCTAGAGTTCTCAAAAGGTTTGATGATGAAATGAGACTTGATTGATGGAGGAGTGGATGAAAATGACAACTTTGATCTTGAACCTTAACCTAGATGTGACTCTCTCTACAAAACCTTGGTATTGAAGAACACACTTGACTTCCTATGGAAGAAATGCAAACCTTTGAAAAAGTTCGGGATTTTGTTGACAGTAAAATGCATACAATGCGGGATTGTTCCTTGAGGCTTTTCTATAAAAGTTATAAACCAATCTTTCCCTAAATTCAAAAAGTCTCTCAAGACGCTCCTCATGAGCTTTTAGACTAAGCTTTTTGAACTTTGGCTTTGGGATCATGTTAGAAAACACGCGTGTAATCCAATTTGTCTCTTTATCTTGGTTAAATGAGGTTCTTTTTATCCAAGACACTTGCTTGCTTAAGTTTTCAACTATATGTCTAGTGTCCCATTCTCTTTCTCATCCCACAATGTTATTTATGTGGAAATCGAGGAAAATAGGGAAAAAGTTCCTTATGTATATCCTTATTGGAAATAAATGATGGTAGAATTTGCACACTTAGAAACCTCTAGGAATGTGATTCCTAGGAAAAGCAAGAGTGGGAAAGTTCATCAATAGGTATTTGTTCCCCACAAGGTGTTTGAAATTTCAAGGTTTTTGTGTATGTTTGTTTTCCAAATGTTTTCAAGATCAAGCAATGTGTTCTTCCAAACACCTTTACACTCCTACGTTGATGAGACAATACCTTGTTGGGTTCCCACTTGGATAAATCTAGCTGCTCATATCTTGTTCGAATGGCTAAATGCTTGACCACACTGGCTCCCCTCCATGACACTCACTTATTCGGGTCAGCCAAGCATTAGTACCCATGAATCTCCCATGGCATACTTTCCATTTCCACAACAAGACCGCATGTTACGTGGGGTGGATTCAAAGGACATAACCTTTTGCACCAACAAGATCGACAAGGTTTTAGCCTTTTTCTAAACAAGGGGTTCTAATTCGGGCATTCCATTCGTGGGGGATTATCCAACATCGGCAAGAGTCCATTGCTGTCCATCTCATCAGAATAATCCTTGTGATATTGGCCTTTGTTCCAATATCCATACTTATATCCCAGGTCGAAGTCGCTTGGCTTTAGCATGTTCCTGGTTGGGTCGTTCCCTTGGGTGATTACTTTTTCCCACAAGAAAGGCCCTCTAAGTTAACAAAAGCGAGCTAACATATCCCGTCGTTCACACAACCATTGTTGAAAAACAAAGGGGAGAACCTTTGCAATATATCGTGCTCACACTCGCATGTTTGTTCAGTTTTAAGTGCCCAAATCAAATATGGAGGCCATCTTTTCGACAAGTTAATATCACAAAAATGCTTTTGATTCTCAAGATCGCTATAAAGTGCGAGAGAAGCGCATATGCATTTTAATGATATTTATTTGTTAAAAAGTTTGCAAAACACAAAAGACACATGTTCAATTTTATCATTCAAAGCAATGATGAGTTCATTTTAGAAGCACCAAGATTAAATGTGAAGTTTGCCTTGTTCAATTTTAAGTCCAAATTGAAACCTAGTATATTTCTAAGGTTCAATTTTAACCAAAAGATGAAGTCAAAATGGTTAATTTTAAGCCCCAAAAATAGATGTGAGATGTTTTAAAGCTAAAATAAAGATCTAGCTCAACAAGCATTAAAAAATGTTTTTGTGAATTTCTCCAATCTTTTTTTTGCCTTGATTTAATTCCAATGTTCAACTTGCAAGAGAAAATACAAAGTTACTAAAAATATTTCATAAAAATATCTCATGCATTAATGCCCTAATCATAAAAAAAAAAAAAATTGCCATTTAATTTAACCCCCTTTAAAAAAATTTCCTTCCTCACTATTTATTTCCTAAAATTAAATCCTCTGTCATTTTACCGCAGGCTGCGGTATTGTGGTTGGCAGCTTAAAGGTAGTCTACAGTAGGCTTTACCACATGACCACTAATAGTCAGGTGGACAACTGCGGTGATGCGGTGGCGGGCAATGGTTACCACATGACTGCTGGTGGTTAAGCGGCAAACCGTGGGGATGCGGTGATGGTCGAGGACAGATGGTGAGGCGATTATCGCACTAACGCGGGTAAGGGAAGGGTAACTGGCGGTGACAAGGTGTGGCCAAGTGACAGACAGAGTCATGGTTAGCAGGTTTACCGTGGTACCGCAGAGGATTATATAGCAGACCGCGGGATGGCGGTGACAATTAGACAGGTAGGCAGCACATAGCTAACCACACCACTGCGCTCAAGGAAAAACTATTCGATGGTAACGCAGTGAGCACCACTCTATCATGGATGGAAGGGATGAGGTGGTGGTAATGCAATTTACACCGCTCTACCGCGAATGGATACAGATGAGGTGGCGGCTAAGCGATGAGTGGCTCACAAGACAGTGAGTGGAAATTGTGATACCGCGGGTGACCAGAGCAGGTGGCGCGGTAACGAGGTAAGGACTGGTAGAGTAAACCGTGAGGCATCAGTGAGAATTACCACACAACCATAGGGGGCCCTATCATAGACTGCGGTAACGTGGTGAGAAGAGGTAAACAGTGAATGGATAATTCATAGCAGAACTACGAGAGGTGGACGTGGGAGCACGGTAGAGCGGTGGATGGCAGGAATGAAGGCTGAGAAAGATGCCTGACACCGCTATACTGTGGGTGAATGGACTAAGAGGCATGGTAGCATGGGAGATGTTCAGATGATAATGACAAAAGAATGTCTACGCAGGGGTGCGGTAAAGAGCTGAGGCGATTACGCGAGAGAACCGTGAGGATAAAGGAAAGCAAAGGGAGGAGGAAAATTCATAGTAAGACTTAATGATTAGCATAAAATGTAAAGAAGATTCAAAGCTTGTATTTAAACAAAAATTTCTTTCTTTTCTTCGACCGAATGGAATTAAGCATGAATAACAACGAAGGCTATTGTTAACAGAATAGTTAAATATTTTGAGCCAGATTTCCTGCAAATAGAGACATTAGTGAGATTGTAACGGAATAAAATCTAGGGTTCAGCCCTCCTTCTAGCGCCAGCATGTGGATGCTATAAAATATGCAAACAAAATCATCTCAAACAATTTCATTTTGTTAGCACGAAAGTTAGTTTAAAACATAAAATTTAACATCCCTATGAGATATTCAATCATGTCTAAATATGCAACTAATGAGCGTAAAAGCAGGTTAAACAGAAGCATATAAAAACATGATTAAACCTTCATCCCATAGTGGATTGGTGCCACCATTGTTGTGTAGTAAGTAGCCCTTTCCCAATCCTTGAACAAGCTAAATGATGGTATGAGTAAGATTAGCTCTCAAATGAAGAGAATAACCTTGCATGAAGATGTGGATATTGAACTAAATTTGAGTATAGTAAGTCTACTCAAAATTGTGGATGGATAATGAGGAGAGAAGCCTCCAATTTATAGATTTCTAAACTAGAAAAGAGAGTAAAATAGAGCAATGTGGGATCATTCAACATCCAATGGCCAAGTGCCATTTGTCAAGATGTGAATGGCTGAAGGTTGTGCACATTTTGGCCAAAGTGCCAATAAATGCAATTAGGTGGCATTTCAAATTTGAGAAATGACATGTGAGAGGGAAAAATGAATGAAATAAATGCCACTTGGCTCAATGCACAAGGACATGTAAGAGGAATGAATGCCTTGTTGGATGTACAAATCCACTTGGCCTTTTTGAATTCAAAAGAGGAATATTCTCTTTTTGATGCTTTGTGAGGGAAAATAGGAGAATTAATAAATCAAAGTAATTGATTTATTGTGCAAGTTGCATTCTCTAGAGGATTTTAGTGAGAGGGATTAAGTTAATCATGGATTTGATTAGCTTAATGAAGAGTTAGGTGATGTGACAATTTAGACTTAGATTTATGAATTGATTCAAGTCAGAAATTGAGAGGAAATGATTTATTAAACAAATGATTTGATTTATTTAACCAAAGGGAATAATGTTAGATTAAATCAAACAAGGTTTAATTTAATGAGAAGACTTAGGGATTAATAAAATGATTTATTTAATTAAAAGAGGAATTACAGAAATAATTAAATAAAATTGATTTATTTAATTAACAGGAGATGAAGAGTGATGAATTTAATCAAATACAGATTGTTCGATTAAATGACTAGCAAAAGAGATGATTCATGATGAAATGGTGTTAATAGATTAGGATTCAATGTGTCAAACCGAATTGTACATTTTCCATGTTTACAGGATGTATGCTTTGAAAACATGTTTGCATTTAACTAAACATGGTTTAGATTTTTAAGAAATTTCCTTTCATACAGGTAAGCAGGTTGGCGTTGGTGATGATAGACACATGGTGGTAGATTTTATATGTAAGCATTTACTACCCATGCCCAAATTAACTCCTCAAAGCTTGGTTATAGATCCTCTATATGGTTTACCCTTCACTTCCCATCACCTGAATACATTTTCTATTTCCATTTAAAAGGAGATAAGTTTTTTGTTTGTCAGATTCCCCAAGGCACATTTTCTTATAAATAGTAACATCTACCTCACAAAAATAGTCATTGAGTTAGAATTGAGTTGGTGAGATCTTTCAGCTAATTTGTTCCCTTCACTAGTCTATAAGCTTTCTTGTTTCCATTACGACTTATCTAGGTACCCCAATTCGACACTTGAGCCAAAAGTTATAGAACTATTTTTTAGGAGAGGTTAGCAATGAGAGGATTAAATTCTTGATAGGAAAGAATGACCACCTCATGATCATGGCATTTAATTGGGTTTTTGGGAAACATTATGTGAAGGATGAGAACTAGCCACACTATAATTCAAACATCATCTCTTGGTTCATGGCTTCATTGCTAGATTCAAAAAATTTCAAGCATTAGATCATAGAGCTATGCCACACCATGTTTGATTCAACATACCTTGAGGATCTAGGGGAGGTTGATCAAGTGGTTCTTCCTAGCATTGCTATTCCATCTACCATGAATATTTGAAGCTACATTGATTATGAAAAAGTGCTACCTTGGTTGCCCTTTTTTATGGACTTCTAGACTATGGGCTTGGAGTGACATTGGCTACTATCCTAACTTATGGCCTCCTTTCTCCTAAGGAAATACAACATGGAGCATTTCCCTAGGGTCGAGTGGAAAACCCACTCTGAATTCTCGGTATAGTCTCAACATTGAGGATTGAGGTAAGTGCCATGCTCGCATGCCCCATGTGTTGATAATCCCTTTACTTCCTTGCTAATGAAACCTAGAGAAAAGAACATTTTGACTATTGTGATTGGTTGAGGATGAATTTCTACCATTTTATTCCACCTCTTCTTTTGCTTTTTGATAATGTATCTTTTTGGGTTTTCGAAGAAAGCTTCCCTTAGAGCCCCTAGGCTCATAAACTTGTACCATCTTGTAAATATTTCTAGATGAATATAAGATATAGTAATTTCTACTATTTCATGTTCATCTTCATGGCTTTATTCACAAAAAATATATATTTTACAAAAATTTACATATGATACATAACTTTAAATTTTAATGAACACGTGTACTTTAATTGAATCATTTTAGATTAATACCATTTACTAGTATATCCAAAATTTCAACATTTATATCCTCTAGCTCATATGCATTTATTTCCTTGTATGTGTGGATGCAGAAGGGACCTTTCCATAGTGAATCAAACTTTGCATGTTGACCTAGTTTTGTGGTTTGTTCATCGTACTTGAGCACAAGACTCCCCTCCTTAAAATTTGGGTTGGAGGCCTTTTTAAAAAACCAACATTTGACTACCTACTAACACCCAATCATGGCATGAAATTACTTTTCTCTTTTTCTTGTGAGGCTTAAAAGCTCTACCAGTATTACCTCCATTTTGTTGTCTTCCTCAACTTCCAAATCTTTTAATATTTGTAGTGTCGAGGTTTCTACAGAAACGGGTAGGACTACCTCCTTTCTATACACTAACTCATAAGGTGAGGTTTTCAAGATCTACTTAGGCATAATTTTTTCGGCCCATAAGGTTGCTTGTAGATTCTTGTACCATTCCTTTTGATGTTCTGATCTGATGTGCTTTATCAACCTAATCAGGATCTTGTTAGTCGACTCTACTAACTTGTTCCCTTATAGGTATTAGTTGGAAGAATTCTTGAGGTATACCCCGTGCCTAATAGAAAAATTCTGACATCCTAGACCTTACAACTGCTTACGCATTGTTAGAAATGATGGTTTTGGGTGAACCAAACCTCGTTACTAATTCCTTGAGAAAATTGAATTTTTTTTCTTGTATAGCATTCTTTAGGGGAATGGCCTCCATCCATCTTGTGAAGTAGTCAGTCACCATAAGTATCCACTTGTTTCTAATAATAGAGATGAGATTAATCCTCCTAATAAAATCCAAACCCCATTATGCAAAGGGCTCCTTAGTCATGATCAGGTTCAATGGCATGTCACAGTTCTTCCTCTTGCCAAGGAAATATTGAAACTGAGTACATTTTTGCACCAGATGATGGGCCTCAGAGAATACTGAAGGCCAATAATAGTATGCCCACATTATTTTTAAGGTGATTGTTTTTTTCAAAAAGTCCCCACCCTCATGGCTATTGTGGAACTTTTTTAGAATTCTTTCGACATGTGGCTTGTCTATGTAATGGAGGAGGGCTCCATCATAGTTTCTTTTAAAATAATCTACTCTATCAACACATATCTGGCACCTTGCAATTAGTAGTAGCATCATTTGTGAGGTGTGATGTCAGTCAGGTATTTCCCAATCTCCATAAATCATGTCTAATGAGCCACGCATGACTCATCAAACTTGAACTAGTTCGCATAGACCTAATTTGTATCTTTTTTTTCCTAAGGATTTAATTCCTGCATGAGGTATTTACAAAGACCTCTTCCTCAAACCAGTTTGGTTGGTAAGATATATATGTCATATTCTAGGATCTTTTTGATCCATTTTCCCTCTTTTTGGTTATGTCACCAACGATGTTGTATTCTATAATGCTAGGATGAGCGATGAGGATGCTAATTTTGTTGGCCGATACTATATGTCATAATTTCTGTGGTTTTTTATGATAGCAAAGGCCTGCATTTCAAAAAAATTATACTCGGTTTCATATCCCTTGAGATTCTTGGAATAAAATGTGATAGGATGTTATCCACTTCCATCCTCATAATTTTGAGTGAGTACTAAAACTATGTTGTGTTGGTGGCTATAGATGTAGAGCAGGAAGCCCTTGGACAAGTTCTGGTTAGCTAACACTAGACTTGTAGAGATTGCCACCTTAATTTTCTCAAAAGAAAGCTTACCTTCGGGAGTCCATCTGAACGTTAAGACCTTTTTCAACATCAATGTGACAGGTCTCGTGATGCCTCTAAAATCTGAAATAAATTAGTTGACAAAGTTATTTTTTCCTAGAAAGGATAGTAGCCTCTTCTGGTTGACTAGTAGTGGTAATTCCAATATAGATTTTACCCTTTTAGGGTCTATGGCTATTCCTTCCTTCGATACCACAAATCCAAGCAACTTACCTTATGGTACGCCAAATTTTTGTTTTTTGGGATTTAAGGAAATTCAAAACTATTGACACTTCTCGAAGATCATTTCTAGATGATCTGTAGAATTCACTCCATTGAGGGAAAAGGCTAGTGATCTTTCAATGAGGCCTTGTTCAAATCCTTAAAGTCCATGCAAATCCATATATCACCTTTTTTTTCAAAGTGGGACTAGATTGGTTACCCAAGTGGAATGCTTGATCAAGTATATGATCCTTCACTTGACCAATTTTGTAAGCTCTTGTGCTACCAACACCTCTACCTTTAGATTAACTAACCTTGTTTTTTGTTAGACAAGTTTTTATCCTTTAGCTGCATCAATAGTATGGTACATGATGCCCAAATTGTATCCCTTGAGATCATCGTAGTCCAGGCAATGACCTCATTGTATTTAGCACATAAGCATTTCAACCTTTTCTTATTTTCACATGGGATGTTTCTTCCAACTTTTAGCTTTCAGCCTCTTCCTACATCGAGTTCTTCATAGTATCCTTTATTGATGGTGAATCTTTGTTTACCATTTCTTGCATCCTCATAGTTAAAGAGATTATTGAGAGAAATTAAGCCTTGTGGGAACTTATTGCTTTTCAATTGAATTGCCTATTCTTTAGAAATCCTTCCAACTTTAGAATATGAATTATCGAAGGATTTCTTTGAATTTTGTAGAAAGGTGGTGATCTGAGCATCGTCCTCAAAAACCTTCCAATTCTAATCATTACCAAGTATTGATATTTAGATAATGGTATGCACTGCATGTTGATTTCTAGATGATTTGGGGGTTGGTTCAATCTATGAGCCAATCAAAGCTATCTGATCCATAACCAAATTTTGAATCCATGGGATAAACTATATGTTAAAAGCTTCAAGACCTTCGAATGGGTCTCATATTCTATGCTGATAAGATTTCATTCTCACATTTTTGGTAGCCACCTATCTATGGACCTGGCTTACAACCAACTCTTAATCTCTAAACAGTTGTATCCTCTTTACACCCATCCTGTCAATGAGATCCAAACCATGGACCAAATCTTCATATTCCACACTATTATTTGAGCACAAGAACTAGAAGTGAAAATCCTTGAGGGCCTCCAACCCGATTGGATATACTAATTAGATGTTGGCTCTGGAATAGATTTTTCATTTGATGCCATCAAAATATAGTGTCCATAAATTTTTTTCACCAAGTCCACTAGATTTCTCCAATTCCCCTACCAATTTTGGGAGGACTTGGTCAACATTGAAGATCACATACGTGCGTAAACCCATCGCATGGAAGATTTTGAATGGGTTAGAATTGATGAACTAATTGAGTAGGACCTCCTCTTGAAGCGTTTGATCACTTGTATCCTCCTTTTCTTATAACATATTTATGCAATACATCACCTTTATGAGAAGGAGGGGTGTGTTGCTTTAAATCTTAGTACTATGTCTTCTCGTATATGTTTGAGGTTTAAAGGCTTAGATAGGATCTTCATCTTTTCTTTGTGCTTTGTTTGTAATATCAAATGAGACCAATCAAGCATGAGATATCTGCCAAGCTTCATCATGAAGTCTCTTGAAATACACATTCCAAAAATGAGGGGAATGTCAATTATGACTTCTTGTGTGATGATCTGGCTCAGACATGAGAATAAGTTTAAAGAAAGATCCTTGATGTGGCTAGCAATAGGGAATTTTTTTCCTTCTAATTGCATGATCATGGTACTAGCTCCCAAATAAATCATATTATTGTGTAGAAGCTTGTCTCCCACAATAAGTGTTAGAAAGAAAGAAGTAAGCTTCATTTTTCTTACCTTTTTTGCATTTGTATTTCTTGCATCATTCATGTATGTCGTAGTCCCATCTTGGTTGCATGATGGGACTGTATTCACCCATGGTGACTATTCTTCTTTTATCAATGCCTCCTAGAGCAATTTTTTTACTCTGGTATTGATATAATATCCTACAAAGACATTTTAGTGAGCACCTTATTTAGTTGCTTCACCAAATTAAGCATTCTGACTAGTGGAACCTTAGGCTTGAATGGTGGTATTTCTTTTTGCTTAGGAAAAGGTTGATCTGACATGAATGGGCTCAATTTTTTTTATATATCCTTCCCTCACAATGGTGGAGCTTGTGACCACTGAGTGGGCAGTATCTATGAAAATTGTTGTACTTGTGGTTGTGATTGTTGCACATACTCTCTAGTGAGTCTTCTCTTGGATCACATGTTGTAATCTAGCTGTACGTATGGAGAAATAATTTTTAGAACATCATTTGTGAATATCGTATCTTCCTCCCCCATCCAACAAAAAAGTGCTTGGTCTTGTGAGATATCCAAATATTTCTCTAAGGAAATTCCTTGTGTTTGCGCTCTGAAATGAGTATTCTCCATTTTGAGAGATTGATAATCTTCTATGTTTGAAAACACACCTTGGCTTCTCTATTATGCTATCTTTTGTTAAATATTTCCTATCATAAAATTTTGGGACATATGGCTATCATTGAATGGGAAGCATCACGTGTTCTCATCTTCTTCTAGGTTGTTCTGACTTAGGGAAAAAAACATTTTTTAGGCTATTCTTGATAGTCTCGAGTGGCATGGTGACTAGGACTATCTAGTTCTTTGGAACCTATTTTTGGTTACCTCCTTTTGGAGCTCCCTGGTAAGTTTTCTTCTTATAGGGTGTCCTTCATCCTTGATAGGTTTGCATGGGAGGCTTCAAAGGTGTTTCTTGTTGATGTCGAATAAGGACTAGCTCATTTGCAAAGGATTGCATGATCCTCTTCATATAATCAACACCCACTACTAGTGAAGAAGAGCTTGATTTGCTAGGTTGTGAGCTTGGGTACACATACATTGATGGTAGTGGTGCAATTGGTGTGTTGGGGAGTAGGTAAAAAGTACTAGGAGTTGCTTCCTACTAAGTTCCACTAGAGGTCTCTATGAACATGGGCATTAGACATTGTGATAGAATATTTTTAGCATTAATTAGACTATTCTCTACACGCATAACCAAATTATATGCTCCAAGAAAGGAATCTCCTCCCATTGACTATATTAGGACTACGATGTCTGAATTGAAAGCCTTTAAATAGAGCATGAATGCCATAACTTACAAAGGTGTGGCTATCATGGGAATCATCTTCCAATTTTTGTGAAACTTGGTGTTAAAGTTGATCATGGCCTCTTGCAGGACTCTCTTGATAGTGTTCAATTGTTCTAACGTGGAGGAACCATGTCCTTTCTCTAAGAAGTGCTCAAACAGTTTCTCCCCAAGTTCATCCCAAGAGTATATGGGACCAAAGTTCAAGGATATATAACAATCATAAGCCAATCCTTTGAACGAAACAACTAAAAATTTAAGGGCCGTGTTTTCTTTTGCAATTTTATGGACTATGCATACCTTCACTATGTCTTGAAGATGCTCGAAAGGGGTTTTAAAATCCTCCCCAGTGAATGTCAAAATTTATTTAAGAGAGTTGGCAAGTATGGTGGGCCATATATCTAGGGCATGGGTGAAAGAAGTGGGATGCCACTATTGCAAGTTACAAAATCTTTATGAGTGCGAGTACCTAGGTGAGCCATTGAGAATAGATTCCTTAGGATGGGGTAGATAGGTATTCTTATTTTGAAGGTAAAACCTTTTGGGGGAGTGGATAAAGATCTACATTGTGGAATAATAGTTCTCACTATATTGCTTCTAATAGGTGATACAAAACCTATATCTCATCTTCTCTTAGGCGTTGAATCAAGTAGCTAGGAGTATTAGAGATTACCTCTACAAGATGCTCTCCTTTGAAGTCAAGTTGAGATTGCTAGCCTTTCTTCTTAGTTTGATTTATAATTTTTTTTTGAAGAAAATCTAATTAGATGTTTGTGAAAAACTTTCAGTCACACCGAGTGTGCCAAAAAAAGAATTTTTGATCATAAAATATTGCGCCTCTCTGAACAACCTTATAGGAAATTTAGCGAGTGGGGGACCAAATTGCACCTCACTAAATTCCCTTTGGGATTTTTAAAGAAAGCTAGTTGTTCTTTGTGTTTGGGAAAAGGGTAAAAGATAAATGTAGGAAAAACATAAAGATAGTGATGTGCCAAAGCTTTTACAACATTTTAAAATCATAACCATTTCTTACTCCTAATGAAATGGACACAAAATGCCACAGATCCTTCATTATTTGGAAGAGAATGAACGGTAAAGGCTAGAGAAAGCACAGTATGGTCATTCAAATCTCCTTGTGGGAAGCATCCATTAAGGTCTTACAAGAATAAGAAACCTCGAAGATTAATAGGAATATTTAGATATTTACGAAATCCTTTCCCTTTAAACCGTATTATGAAAATGGCATATCCTTTATAAAAAATGAAAGAGTATGATGAACATGATCCAATTTTTGAAAGATAGCATCAAGAATAAAATCTAACATGTAAAACATTCATCCAAAATATCTGCATAAGGCTTTAACACAATGCTCTTAGCATAAATAATATAAGAAAAATAAATTTATGATAAAGGCCTTAACATGCAAAATTCCAAAAATTTATTCTTAATAGGTCTAATATTTATGGTAAATTAACTATAAAAAAATTTGGATGCCAATTTTATTAATAGTCTTGAAAAATATAACATGCCAAAGAGCATGAACAATGCTCTATAAAAACCATCCTAATCTTTAAAACTATATCTCCATATATTTTCTAAAACATTCTCTTCTATTGTATATCTCCCTCTATTTCATTCCCTCCATTTATATCTAGAAGAAGAAACCAATTCCATGAGCAACAAAGAAGAACAACCACTAGGTGTCTAAATCTAGTAGATCACAATCCTATCCTAGATCTTGATTAGATTGCAACAATATTTTCTTATAAATTTTTAACTGCCTCATTTATAGCTCTTGATATTATAGAATCTCTACAAAGATATTTTGTTAGAAAATAATTAGATCCTAGATTGTTCATTTAAAACACAAATCGATCTGCCATGACAAATGATGATGCCACCATAGAAGTCTACCCCTGAAAAGTTAGAACTTTTCCATGCTATCTGAAAAACTCTACCTAAAATATATACATCCCCAAATGACATGATCCACTTGATGAAATGGCTGATGTGGCAAGCTAGTGAATAATTTTAGAATTTATAAGAATAGTTTTGAGGAAATCCCCACCAAGCAGACACTTGTCTCGATTTAGGCCCAAAATTAAAATGATATAGAAAATGCATGTAGCCACCACATGGTGCATTGTGCACCTATATGAAAGAGTAAGCTTTGTCCTTTGGGTGTTGTGTCATCATAAAGTGAAAAGGAAGTAAGGGTCAAAAACCAAAATGTTTGAAGGAAAAATTTGCTCCACATGCACCATAGTGGGTTTAATTCAGTTTCTTCCTGTGGGAATTTCTCATTGGATTTCTTTTGGCCTAAACCTATGGAGCATATTAGTCCTTGTGAGGACTTCTTTCTCAAATCCTATCAATAGTTTAAGGAAAAAATATTGTAGAATTATCCCTTACCAATATGTCTCAACCCATAATTGAGCATCCTATCCTTGATGAAACTATGATTGAATGAAAATCCCTTCCAAGTAACCAAGACCAAAATATAGAATGTCCTCCACCCATTTCCTACAAGAGACCACAAGATAACCAAAAAGTTCCCATTGTTCCCCCTAAAATCAAACAAATTTACAAAGCTAAAGAGAAAGTGGTTGAACAACTTCCCATGGTTGTTTCTATTCCTCCCTTAAGGTAAGGAAAGGAACCTATAGTTGATAAACTTACTCCTACACAATCACAACTTGAAAACTAAATGAAAAGGAATTGAAATGCTAGAGAGTTTATGTGTAGATTTAATGCTATTTCTTGTTTGTTACAAGAAAAGGAAGAAAATAAAAATTATAAAATCAAATAAAAACTTACCTCAAGCAATGCATGATGATTCTACACCTTTTCCAAAATAAGAAAATCCTAAACTCAAATACAACATGAGTAAAAATATTCTATGGATATTATTATTAGACCTTCTATTATGATAAACTTGAATGATGATAATGAAACTAATAAAATTTATGATGAATTGCATAAAGAGTTAAATTTATTATTTTCCTCTTCCATAAGCTTAAATGATAACAATCATGATAATAATCCTAGAAAAAGTGTTTCACCACATGCTAAACTTGGTGCTTGTCCTTTTTTGTAACTTGATGTTTTCCACATACAATGAACAAGATTGGGATGCAAATTACCTACTACAAGTTGACTCGCATGTGCCTTACTAGACTAGTCTTTGTTTTCTTTTTCATGTTATATTTGTGATTGCATGTACATAATGTGATCCCTTGTACTATTCTTTTTGATGTATCCTCATGTTCATTCCTCTACATGTAGCTTAATTATTCTATATGTTCTAAGCATTTATCTTTTCTTTTGTCTTGTGTTTTCCTTTTGGGGATGGAACAAGGGGTCAAAACATTTATGTCTCTTCCATGTTGACCTAAATGATTTTCTTTGTTTTCACGGTCTATGTGTCACTCTTCCTATTCCATGATTTATTTGGGGAATGATTAATTTTCTAAGCTTTATAGTATCATTGTAGCAAAGAGATACACTGACCCTGAATCTATGGATCCCTTATGTGATATTTTGATTTTGTTTTATGGGGCAACCCATTTCTTTCTCATGACATAGATTCATTTGGAAACATATGATGAGATAGGGATTTTTAAATAAGCTCTCATGTCCTCTTTATTATTTGCATTTATTATTTGCTACTTTAAAATTATTTCTCATAACATGGCGTCAAAAATTCCATTAATGTGGAGGCATACATTGGCATTGCCATTTTTAAGATATTGGACTATATTCTTATGTTTCATTACACAATCTTCTTACTTCTTACAATGAGTCTTCTTCTTGATGGTGTCATTGGGCTTGATTTCCTCCAAGAGTGTGACCTTTCTTGGCATAAGAATTTCCTCTTAGTGGTGATGCTATGTGTTGCATTTCCTAAGTTTTGAATCTTTTATCCTATACTTGTCCACTCTTGGAGACATTAGGAATGATGTTACCTAAGAAGAGACCTTACTTGAACTAAGAAAAAACCCTTTCAATGTGTCTCATCCTATTTCCATTTTGTTAATAAGTGTTTAGCATAATGCAACTTGCTAAGCCTTTTGAAGATCCAAGTTCATATTATGTGGTGCCTTATTAAAGTTATCAAAGGTATGAATTTGGTATGGTATGGGAGCCTAATAAGATTATCTCATTTTCCACCCTTGGGGGCTCACCTAGTGGACAATGTATTTCGCTATCCTATGTGAGTGTGCATTATTGTTTGCATAGTGGACAACAAGTTCCACTTGTAAATTTTTTAAAATAGATAGTTGATGTGTGCTGCACATCGTGTTGGATAGTTGAGGCTTTACCCTTTCCCTTTTTATTTTCTCTTTTTCTTTCTTTGATTCTTTGGCATCTTATGGTTGAGTATCTTTTCATTGTTGTATACATACATATGTTTAACATAGGCATGTGTCTATGTGTTCATTTATTGGTTTTCCATGAGATCTTAGATCTTTGAGGCTTGATAATCCTCCTTGATTTTTTTCATCTTATGCTTCCAAATATTATAAAATTAAACCTCTCTTAACTATATACTTTAGTGTGAGTTTGACATAGGGTCATCCTCTCAGTAAAGTGGGGGCTCAAGTTAGTGTATAAAAATGTAACCATTTACATTTTCTCACTTGTTTCACCCCTCCTAGTTAAATTAGACTTAATAATGCCTTAATTCAGTGTTGTTAAATGTACCCCTTTACATTTACACACTTATTTGGCCCCTTTTAACTTATTGAGCTTAATTATGCCTTAATTATAACTTTATTCATTTTGTTGAATAGTTTGGATAACTGAGAGGGGGTTGAATCAGTTATTATCAAATAATTTTCTTTTTTTGATTTAATCTAGAGAAAACTTATACCAATCAAAAAATAATCAAATAGATAAGAACATTAATGCACAACACCAAGCACAATGAACACTAGAATTTATGTGGAAGCCCATGAAGTGAAAAACCATGGGTAATGCTAATTATTAATTATAAAGCATTGGTTAAGGTGATTTTTACAAAGGCTCATTGCCAAGTTGCTCACTATAGGGTGGCTCACAACTAGTTGGGCTCACTACTTAGCTATTATAGCCAAAGATACAAAAAGGCTCACTACCAAAAGAGAGAGGCTCATTGCCTATAGAGAATGGCTCACTGCCAAAAGAGAAAGGCTCACTACCTACAACAAATGGCTCACTACTAGAAGAATGAGGAAAATTAATCCACCACCAATACTAGATATAATCTCATTGTCTATAACTTCCAATCATACACTTTCACACACTTTACAATGTCTAGATATTCAGATTCAGATTCATCCCACTTACCTTCATAAAAAAAAACATCTTATAGTTATACCATTCCACACTTCCATAATCTCCCAAGTCGGCCAAACATAATTTTATAATTTCTAAGTCTGCCAAGCAAAAATTGAAATAGGTCACCACAAAAACATTCTTGCAATGGAGATGAATGAAATGTGGACCACATAAAACCTCCTCACTCAAATCAACACGCTACATGATATCCAGAACCATAGAATAAGATATACACGTTATAATGCAAACCATGCGTCGTAGCATGTTAATAAACTACCAAATCGGTCTGGACCCAAAAGAATGTATCTCATTACGCTACAAGAGGAATGGGACCAAGATAGTTACAACCCAAGATAAATCATTACAACATGACATCCATAACCAAGACAATCTAGATCACCAAAATAAAACATCAATCACACAACCAAGATATGTTGACATCAATGATAACCATTAATGACAACAATCAATCAACATCATATCAGGACATTCCAAAAATCTCCCACTTTTTCATTGATGGAAACATTCATCAATAACAAACCAAAAAACTCAATGACAACATCAAGGACCATCTTATCTTCTTTTCTTCTCCCCCTTTGACATAAAAAAAAGGGAAAAACTCCCCCTGAAAATATTAGTCTACCCCTATGAGGAAGCCACCAAACATTGACCCAAATAAAAATGAGCATTTAATACCTTGGACCAATCCAAATCCTAGTGCATGTTATTATATACTAGGAGGGGGTAGAGCCCCTAACTTCTACTGGAGATACTCAATAGTATCTTTGCTCAATAGTTTTGTGAAAAATCTTAAATATGCTCTTTTTTAGGTACATATTCAAGTTTTACTTCATTTTCCAACACCTTCTCTCTCAATAAATGATATCTTATGGATATATGCTTTGTTTTGGAGTGTTGTACCAGATTCATGGAAATATTTATTGCACTATTATTGTCACGTATGATTGAGATCGGTTCATCAAATGATATGCCAAAATATTTTAGCATGTGTTTCATCCATTGTATCTAAGTGCAACATAGGGATGTTGCAATGTATTCAGATTCAACACTAGATAAATATGTAAAATCTTGTCTCTTACTTGACCAAGCAACCAATCGAGAGCCAAGGAAATAACATCCACCACTTGTACTCCACATGTTATCAACACATCTAGCCCAATCAACATCAGTATAGGTTTTAAAAGTGAAATTTGAGTCCTTTGGATACCATAACCCCAAATATTATGTGCCCTTCAAATATCTAAAGATCCTTTTTACTACAACATGTGATTCCTTTGGTTCTTGTTGAAATATTGTTGCTAAATAGACTACATACATAATGTCTAGTCTAGTGGTAGTCAAATATAACAATCATCCAACCATTGAATTGTGCATTTTTGCATTAGCTTTAGGTGATTCATCTTCTTTGGTCAACTTGCATCTGATAACAGTTGGTGTACAAACTAGTTTAGAATTCTCCAACCCAAACTTATTCAATATTTCTTTTGTATAATTGGAAAGAGAAATGGAAATTATTTTGTTGTTCTGATTTACTTGCAATCTAAGGAAGAAATTTAGCTCACCTATCATAGACATTTCAAATTACTTCTACATTTCATCTATAACTTTTTTGCACATATAATCATTTCCTTCAAAAAATATGTCATCAACATAAACAACAACAATTAGCATTTGATCTGAGTGTTTTTTAGTATAAATTGTTGTCATCAAATCCCTTTTGAAATCCTTTTTCCAATCAAGTACTTGTTAAATATACCATAATAGGCTCTAGGTACCTACTTCAATCCATATAAAGCTTTCTTCAACCTGTAAACAACATTCAGGTCACTTCCTAATTTCAATCCCACTAGTTGCTCAATGTAGACTTCTTCCTTTGGTTCTCCATTCAAGAATGCAGATTTCACATCCATTTGATAAACTTTGAAATCCTTGAAAGCTACAAAATTTAAGAAAATCCGAATTACTTCCATCTAGGAAACATGGGAATATTTTTCTTCAAATCAATACCTTCATTCTTATTGTAACCTTTGCAAACCAATCTTGGCTTGTTTCTCATTACCTTTTTGTTTTCATCCAACTTGTTCTGGAACACCCACTTTGTTCCAATTATATTTTTGTCTTCCGGTTTGGGCACAAGTTCCCAAGTATAATTTTTCTCTATCTGATCAAGCTCTTCTTCCATAGTCTTTGGATCAGTTTTTGAGAGTGGGCACAATACTACTTTCTCTTAAACTTATTTTCCTTTTGTAGTAATTCCCTTATTTTTTTAAGAAAAAGAGGCAAGCCTAATAATATTATATATATATAAATATAATAATACAAAATCTTTGTTTAGAAGAACATACCAGCAGGAAAGAACCAGGAAGAAAACCTTTGATTATAGCTCAAAAATATACAATTGTTACAAAATTGTCCCAATGATGACGATCTATAATATAATTTTTCAAAATTGACATCCTGAAACTATTCAAATGATACCCATAAAAATCTATAATACTAGAATGCATTTCATTTTACCCTAGCTAGCTTTTACAACCCATGCTTTGATAAGTACAGGCCCAAAATGTTTACAACAAACACATTAGATTGACCACTTACAAAATTTATTGGCAACCACAAAATTTTCATGAACTAGATTCAAACAATAGGGACTAATCAAAACAATGAAGAAAAGTCACTAAAGATAGTAGCCTTATTCTTCCATTTTCTCACTACCTTGTATCGAGTTCTCATCTTGACCCTCTGGAATTTCCTACAAGCCCATATCATTAGAAAATAAATTATATTCCACCCACAGTTCCTTTTCTTTCTTCTCTTCTTGCGCTATGTGATCCTTGATAGTAATTCCCTTATTCTTATCTCCAATAATCTATTTTTTATAGTGATTTTTCTATAGATACCTTGGAGTTTTAGTTGTAAATGTTGGAGCCTCATTTGTATCTTCTTCTTCTTCTTCTTCTTTCTTATCCTTCTCTCCTTTGTCATCCAAATTATCTAGTTCATATTCAATATGTCTATCAACAATTCTTTTAGCATCTTCATCTACTTTCACATTTATATTTTCACCCATGTTGTTCAGTCTCTTGTTGTAACACTAGTACAATTTACTTTTTGTAGAGTAACCCAAGAATATGCCTTCATCATCTTTGCAATAAAACTTTCTAATATTGTCCTCATCTTTCTAGATTTAGCATTTTCTTCCAAATATCTTGAAGTAATTTATTGTGGGAGATATTCCATTCCATAACTCATATTATTTATTTCCATACTTCCTCCAAAATAGTACTTTGTTAAGAGTGTATACTACTATATGTTTCTTATCTCCAATAGACCTATGGTAAACCTTCTTCCATGATCATTTTTCTAGCTCCTTCTTGAATTATATGGTTCATTCTTTCCACTACACTATTCTACTGAGGTGTTCTAGGGGAAGATAGTTGTCTCTTAATGCCAACCTTTTCACAATATTTGTTGAAATAAAGAAAATTAAACTCTCATCCTTTATCAGATCTCAAAAACTTGATTCTCCTATCAGTTTCATTCTAAACTCTTGCTCTGAAAAATCTTGAATTTTTCCAACACCTTTGACTTTTCTCTCAAACATGCATCCCAAGTAAATCTAGAATGACCATCTATTAAAAAAATGAAATACTTCTCACCTTGTAAGATTCCTATTCTGATTAGACCACAAAGGTCAATGTGTACAAGATCCAACAGTCTGGTAGATGAATCTTCTTTTCTCTAGAATATTTTTCTAGTTTAATTTCCTTCTTGACATCCTTTGCAGATAATATTGTCCGGTTTGGTCAGTCTTGAAAAATCTCTAACTACTCTTGATGAACTTATCCTTACCAAATTGTAAAAGTTAATGTGACACATCCTTTGGTGCCAGAGCCAACTATCATTAGACTGAGATACCAAGCATCTTTTTGTATCTCCTTCCAGCTAATACATATTTCCACTTGTTCTTTTTCCAACTGCAATAAAATTTCTAGATTTCTTTGGAATCTCACAACCATCATTCTGAAACACCACATTGTAACCATTTTCGAACATCTATCCAACACTCAAAATATTATGATATAATCCGTTCACATAGTAAACATTGCCAGTGTTATATTTTCCATGAAAGGTAATAGAACCAATTCCAACAATCTATATTTTTTTATCATCTTCAAATATGTAGAAGTTGAAAAACCAACTTCATAGTCCCCAAGAATCACCTATCACATGCAACAAATATTCAAAACAAATAATAAGAGATGTTTTGTAAACCCTGAGTTAAAATATGTGCAAGCATAAAACAAGAATAATGATTATTGAAATTAATATTTTTACAAATAATACAAAATCCTTCAAAAAGGCAATCATGCAAAAAGGAAGACATACATAACCCTAATCTTATCTTGAGCAACAAGATAGCTCAACAAATAAAGATTATAATTAACCTAGGAAATAAAATATTCCTAAGTAAACTTATGCGAAAGTGTAATTAAATAATTAATTACACCAACACCCCCCATAAGTGAAACTTAGGGAGAAGAAAATTATTGTGCAAAGATGAGTCTCGACAACAAGGACTGATCAGGTACACATTTACAAATGCAATGTAAAGTAAATCAAATGGGGTAAAGGAGAAAACCACATGGGAAAAAAACTCCTCCCCAAAATAAAATGCAAACTAAATAAGTGATGAAATATGGAGGACTCCATGAGACCCCCCAAGGACACCATCCATCATAAAGATACATGAAAGAAACCCCCCAGAAGAGAGCAAGAAAGAGACCAAAAATCCCCCCCAGAATGAAGGTGCTCCAAAAGAACTGAAGAAACTACATCTCTAAAAAGAAGTGAGAGGGAAGAGGCCGAATGAAAGCAATCCTTGAAGGTGAAGTAGGTGTAGCCCAAGATGTCTCCATAGAAGCATGTGTGACCTCAACAAAAGAAGAAGTCAAGGTGGGTGAAGACTAAATAGAAACCTCCAAAGATGGATGATCAACTGGATCTTGTTGCACTAAAATGGAAGAAACCACATTTGTAGTCATAGAAGTATCAACAACTACAATAGTAGGTGGAGGAGATGGAATGGATGGCTCAAGAGAAAGATCTGAAGTGAGAACTCCAATGTTCAAGAAACCAAATTTCTCCTCTGAATGATGATTCACACTAGAAGTGTGATGAACAATTGTAGGAACAAAAGCACCATTAGTAGAAAAATCTGCAAAGGAATACAACCGAGATGAGTGATCCACCACCCCAGTAGAAATAAACACTCTACTCTCCAAGTCTCTGACGATAACTGAATCAGGTGTGAACTCCACAGACCTCCCATTGCCTTCATGTGTGATCCGATATATAGAAAGAAGGTTGTTCATCAAATTAGGAACACACAAGACATCCTGAAAAGTGTTGTCCCCAAAACTAATAGACCCCTTCCTTGTAACACTCATGTATGTATTATTTCCCATCAAAATAGAAGACATAGTGTTAGACTCAAAGGAAGTGAACATAGACTGTGTAGAAGCCATATGATGAGATGCTCTAGAATCTAGAAGCCATCTAATTGATCCAAGACTTGAAGAAGCACAAAGAGCATGCCCCTTCATATTTGATGAAGTATGTAAACTAGTTGTGCCCCTGCCATGCTGTATTGAAGAAGAAGAAGGAGGGGAAGGAGATGATGTAGACATCCTAGAAGGCAAAACAATCTGATGTTTCTAAAGAAGATGCTTTAGCTCATCAATGTCTTTCTTGTAGAAATTATGTTCTACATGTCCTTCTCTCTTGCAATATGAACATGGGCCCTTCTCCTTCCTAAATGATTTCCCCTTAGAAGAGGATGAAGAATCTGAGGACTCCTTCTATTGCTCATGAGATTTGGAATCCTTTTTTTTTTGTTTCTTTCCTTTTCCTATAGAAGCCTTCTGATCTTTGGGCTCCTATGATGCAATAAGTTCCTGTGATGAAGAAGGTTTCACCATGCCCATGCTAGCTAACTTAGCTTCCTCTTGAGTGAGAGATGAAGCAAATTCATCAAGTGATGGTATAGTGAATCTAGTACCAAGTGCATCCTTAGTAGCGTAAAAGGTAGAAACAAAAATTGAATAATCTGGTCCAAGCTTAGAAATAATGGACAATATCAACCGAGAGTCTTCCTTCTGAACACCACACTATGACAACTGCAATCTAAGAGACTTGAGTTTGGTGAAAAAATCTTGGATGCTATCAAAATCCCTAGGATTTAAGCTAGTAATCTCATTCTCTAACTGAAACCCTCTCATAGCATCCTATTTCCCAAACAAAGACTACCAACTAGTCCAAACCTCATGGGGTGTAGTGCAAGACTCAGTATGAAAAAGAAGGTCAGAAGAAAGAGAAAGACATAATGTACCATAAGCTTCATCACACCTATTAAACAACTTTCTCTTTTCAGCAGCACCTGTAGGTTTAGGTTCTGTACCCATGGTTACCCTATACAACCCTTTGTGTTTCAAGTGAATCTCCATTTTTTTTTCCAACCAAAATAGTTGAATGGAGTAATGGGTGCAATGCTATGTGTATCCATGAAATAAAACAACAATATATACTCTCAAATAAAAAAACAATGCTCACTGATCTCAAAAAAAAGCCTAATTTCACGCTTCCCAAGAAAATAACTAAAAAGGTAAAGGCTGAGATCAAAGAAGAATATCAGATACCTGGTAATTTTTTTGAAAAAATAGGTTTGAGATCTATGTAAAGCACTGAATCAGCTTTTTGACGCATTTTTTTTCACAAAATAGAGTCCGGCCACAAAAGCTACACCTCCCAGACTGAAAACAACAACTTCTAGCTTTGACAGGTGAAAAAGGAACCAAAATAGAAATATCAAAACTTCTAACCTCCACCACTGTGAAGCTCATTGAACTAGTTTTTTGACGATATCTCATTTTCTAAAAAAGGCCTCTGTTTGCAAAAGTTATGCCTGTTTCTGTGAAACAGCTCCAAAATGCACAATATGGCCTCCAGGAGCCCTTAGGGGCTAAAAAAAAAGCCCTTGGTCACATGTAGGACTAGGGAACTGGCGGGTGGGGCTTGGTCACCCACGTGACCAATGACTCTACCTTTAAGCCCACAAGGGCTGGATGGCTGCGGGTGGTGGTCCGTTGGCGTCGCCGGGCCAGGTGGTTGGTGGGCGGCCTGGAGGTGGCGTGATGGAGGTTGCATAGTAGAGCAATGGTGGCGGAAGGGTTTGAACTAGCCGCACAAAAAATTGCACGCAATTTTGATTTTTTTTAATTTTTTTGAAATTTGTGCAGTATGAATAGGGTTCTGGGGGTCGTACGGCCTCCTAAACGAAAAAAAATTGCCTTTTTATTCAAATTTTGCTAAAATCGACATAACAAAAGGTGTTTCTAAGGTTTTTGGGTGCTCTAAACATAGTGGCGATGTCCATTTGACCCATAAATGGATAGAAAAAATTCCAATCCCTAGAAGCATAAAAAATCAACCTGGCTTGAAACCCTTGCATAGAGAAAGACGTGAGAAAATATCTTCAAAACACGAGTAGGTAGCCACAGGTCTGGAGCTCTAATACCATGTAGAAGTTGAAAAACCAACTTCATAGTCCCCAAGAATCACTTGCAAACAATCACCTATCACATGCAACAGATATTTAAAACAAACAATAAGAGATGTTTTGTAAACCCTCAACAAATATGTGCAAGCATAAAACAAGAATAATGATTATTGAAAGTAATTGTTTTACAAATAATACAAAATCCATCAAAAAGGTAATCATGGAAAAATCAAGACATGCACAACCCTAATCTTATCTTGAGCAACAAGATATCTCAATAGATAAAGATTATAATTAACCTAGGAAATACAATATGCCTAAGTAAACTTATGCTAAAGTGTAATTAAATAATTAATTAAACCAACAAAATATAATAGAACCTCCATCATATTTCTCAAACTTCACAAACATACTTTTGTCACCACTCATGTGATTCGAGTATCCACTATCAAGCAACCATTTATCTCTATTTATTTTAACAAATTATGCAATCTCAGTGTTATCATCAGATTTTGGACAAATAATAGAGATATCAAATCTAGGTTCATTCATTTCAACCAAAAACAAATAATCCTCATGATATAATTCATCATCTGAAATGCCAACATTCTCATTGACATAATAGGCCTTCTTATTTATATTTTTAAACTTTTGTCTTGTTCCTTTGTCTAGAAATTTAGTTGCTAAATGGCCAATATTCCACATCTAAAAAATTTAAGAGGTAACATACATTTGTACTTGCTAGTACCTTTCTTCAGTTTCCTTTTGAAATTTGCTTCCAACTCTTCAGAGCTTTAACTATCTGGATCTTCTTCCATTTTTGTGGCTTTGAAGTCAATTTCAGTTTGCTCCTTTTTCTTTTCAAAATTTCCTCATCTCAAATGCGATCAAGGTACCAAATAGTTTCTCTTTGGTGAATTTCTTCATATCATAAAATTCTTCTATGGATAAGATCTTTCCATTGTAACTCTCTCTTAGGGTCATTAAAATATTCTCCATTACATCTCTATCTGTCAGAGTACCTCCTTGATTTTTCACTTCATTTACTACACTATCAACCCTTTGAAATCAACTTGCTATATCCTCACATTCTTCCATCCTCAAGTTCTCATATCTACACTTATCTATCAGCTTCTTTGATAGTTTGACTCTATCATTTCCTTCATATAATTATTTCAACTTTTCCCAAACTTCAAAAGCATTTCCCAATGAAATAAATTTCATTACCTTAGTCTTAGGTAAACCACTAAAGATTGCATACCTTGCCTTTCATTCTCCTCATATGCTGAAATCTCATCGTTAGTAGAAACACCTTTTTTCGAATCAATATATTGTATCAACAACTTTCCAAGTCTTTTAGCCAAGAGAGATTGGCTAGCCTCTCATTTGCACTTTCCAAAAATTGTAGTCAGATCCATCAAACACATGAATTGTCAATTTTTGTGCCATTGGATCTAGCCCAAGTAGTTAAGCTCTTCTTTAAGGAACCAAAGCTCTGATACAAATTATTGAATAGTCTAAATAATTGAGAGGGCAGGTGAATCAATTATTATCAAACAATTTTATTTTCTTTATTTAATCTTGAGAAAACTTATACCAATCAGAAAATAATCAAACAGATAAGAACATGAATGCACAATACCAAGCACAATGAACAATAGAATTTACATGGAAACCCAAGAAGGGAAAAACCACAAAGAATGCTAATTCTCAATTATAAATCACAAGTTAAGGTGACACTGGTTAAGGTGATTTTTAGAAAGGCTCACTACTGGTTGGGATCACTGCTTGACTATTATAGCCAACGATTCCAAAATTCTCATTTCCAAAAGAGAGAGGGTCACTTCGTACAAAGAATGGCTCACTTCGAAAAGAGAAAGGCTCACTACCTACAAAAATGGCTCACTGCCAAAAGAATGATGAAAAGGAATCCACCATCAATACCGAATAGAATCTCACTATCTGCTACCTCTGGTCATAGACTTTCACACACTTCACAATGTTTAGATATTCAAATTTGGATTCATCATGCTTGCTTTCATCAAACAAAAACATCTTATAATTATACCATTCCATGCTTCCATAATCTCCCAAGTCAGTCAAACACAATTTCATAATTTCTAAGTCGGCCAAGCATAGATTGAAATAGGTCACCAAAAAAAAATTCCTGCAGTGGAGAGGAATGAAATGTGGACCACGTATAACCTCCTCACTCAAATCAACATGCTACACCATATCCAAAATCATAGAATAATATATACACATTACAATGCAAACCATGTGCTGAACCATGTTAACAAACTACCAAATTGGTCTAGACCCAAAATAATGTGTCTCATTATGCTACAAGAGGAATGGGACCAAGATATATACAACCCAAGATAAATCATTACAACATGAAATCTAAAACCAAGCCAATCTAGATCACCAAAAAAGAACATCGATCACACAACCAAGATATGTTGACATCAATGACAACCATTAATGACAACAATCGAGCAATATAATCTCCCCCTTTGTCATTGATGGAAACATTCATCAATAGCAAACCAAACAACTCAATGTTAGCATCAAGGACCATCTTATCTTCTTTTCTTCTCCCCCTTTAACATCAAATACAAAGGGAAAAACTCCCCCTGAAAAAATTACTCCAACCCCTTATGATGAAGCCACCAAACGTTGATCCAGATAAAAATGAACATATAATACCCTAGACCAATGCACACCCCAGTGCATTTTATTATAGACTAGGATGGGGAAGATCCCCTAACTTCTATCAGAGATACTCAATGGTATCTTTGCTCAATAGTTTTGTGAAAATATCTTCAATCTACTCTTTTGTAGGTACATATTCAAGTTTTACTTCATTGTCCAACATTGTTTCTCTCAAGAAATGATATCTTATGGATATATGCTTTATTCTAGAGTGTTGTACCAGATTCATGGAAATATTTATTGCATCGGTACTGTCACACATGATTGAGATCGGTTCATCAAATGATATGCCACAATCCTTCAACATTTATTTCATCCACTATATCTGAGTGCAACTAGAGGATTTTGCAATGTATTCAACTTCAATAGTAGATAAAGATACAAAATCTTGTTTCTTACTTGACCAAGCAACTAATCGGGAGCCAAGGAAATAAGATTGATCACTTTTACTCTACATGTTATCAACACATCTTGTAATGCCCTGCCAAGTAACCCTAAAGGAAGTTGCAATTAACTACTTAAGTGCACCAATTTTTTTTATTAAAAGTATAATTAACATACATGTTCACTTACAAATTAATAACAACCTCTAATGTTATGAGATTGGGATTACTTAAAACCCATACATACATCATTATACATTCATAGCATTTTTTTACATACTAAATCAAGTACTCATACATTCCATAAATAAGAAATTCACCATAACATGAAGAGATAATCAACTCCATTTACATTAAATTAAACATAAGGTTACATCTCTCATTCCCAGAATGAGGCAATAATACAAATGTGTTACTTCATACAAATATCCACCTCGATTACAATTGAGGGGTAAAATAACATGATTCAAACATAAATAAATACAATGCTTGTAATGAATACTGGAACCTGTGAGCTCTCCATTTGGATACCTCACCATCAAGAACTGAACATCAAAGGGGGACCCAACAGTGTATGGTGCATGTTCCACCCAACCAAGTGGTACCCGAGGGCCCACCCCCCATGCTAGGAGATAATAACAACATAACATGGACAAACCTACAACCTCTAATCACATGCTAACTCATACTAACACAACCAATCACATGTACAACACAATGACAAGTACAACTCTAACATAGGTTACAATGCTTCTAGATATAAAACAGATCGAGTATGTTAAGAAAACCATACACATAAAATCACGTACCAATTGTTGTCATAGAAAGAGTATCATCACACAGCTTGACATGGGATTTCGTTTGGGAATCTTCATAGGCTCTAGCCCCCATTATGGGATATCTTGGTGGCCTCAACCGAATCTCGGCCCCCATACCCACTCATGCAGAATCAAATACCTCTCATAAGGACAAGATAGCTAACCTTTCCATTCCAAGTGTTCCCACTCATCCCAAGCCTAAATGAGCACTTGTGTCTATGAGTGAGGCTAAATTATCTTGATTAGTGTGAAATACTACCTAATCTCCTAAGTACATTGTTTAAGTTATCACTTGATTAAACTACCTCCGAAAGTTACCTAGTTTACCTCTTTAGGGCTTTGGCACCTAATGGAAGCCACTCCTCTACTTGACAACACAAATACAAACCAATCACCAAGGGAATCCCAAGTGCATACAAATTATATCACATAACCTCTCCAAACAATGGAGGCAACAAAACACATAATCCACTCCTTCCAAAGGAGACACAAATTATCCCCATTCGAGGAAACAGGAAAAGTCATTAACAAAACACCATGGACTACCCAAGAGATTCAAAATAGGCTAACATAACAAATTGACAACCCCCATCCTCTAAGGATCCTTCTGGAAGACTTACATATTAAAGACACAATTAACCCATTTTCCCAAACATGAACATAGAGGAAATAATCACATAAGACAATTACAAGGAAATAAGCTAATTTTGGACATATTAAATCCATTTCCCTTTCATATTCTATTCACAATAAATAAAATAATTGCCCTAACAAAATAATTGATTAAAACAATTAATTGGATCTTTAGTAAAATCAAATCCAAAAGCAACATAGCTCAATCTACAAATTATTTTCTTCAGTTTCCAAAGTAAACATAATGTCCAATTTTTCTTCTAATAATTACTTCAATATTTCATTGCATGCAACTATTTATTAAAAATCATTAATTATACATTCTAATGTATATGTTCCTATAATATAAACATCACAAATATTTTTATATATTTAATTATGTCTATAAACTTTATATATATACATTAAATATATAATATCAAATATTACAAAATAAACAAATTATTTTAATCCAAATTAAATATTTTAAAATAATATGCAATATCTAAATACCACATATATATATATTAACAAGTATATTTAAAAAAAAAACCAGAATCATTCATATACTGTTCGCACCACAGCCCGTATAAATTAAGTTTCAATGCATACAAAATAAGGGAGAGGGGGCACGGCTGTACCTTTGCCGCTCCCCATCATCCCATGAAAATGGGTGAGGGGAGGTGTGGAGGGGGTCTCCCTCCACATAGCCACTCCCACATGGGAGCGGTTGTGGGGAGGTAGATCCTCTCCATCCCCCCATACTTTAACAAATAAAACCCAGTGAATTAAAATTTGCTTCCACACAGGAACTTAAACAATCTCTCCTCCAATGAAATATTAATATCTTCCTACGGCGATCATTTTTTTGTGAATAAAATTTTATTTAAAAAAAAACAATATATATACATATATAATATATATATATATATATTCTGCAATTATATATATATATATAAATATATATAAACTTATATATATTAAAAATAATTCTGAACAATAAAATGATAAAATTGGGAAGACATTTTCTAAAAGTATTTGTACAGATAAAATTTTTCAATTTCCATAAAAATTAAAATTCTATAGAGGATTTCCAAAATCCAATTTGTATAGACGTTTTCAATAATTTTAAACACAGAAACTTCCAATCAAATTTCTAAATCTTATATTATTTTCCTCTAGGTTTTTCCACGGAAAATCTACAAATACAGAAGTTTTACGGTTTTTCCCTATAGAGGTTTTTAATAATTTCTACACAGATTTAAACACTAACTTTTCTCTAAATCTAAATTTGTTTTCCTCTAGATTTATTTCACAGTTTAAATCTAATAATTCCTCAAATATCTCAAATCTTATTGTTTGTTTTTAACTATAACTAAAATTTCCTAGCTTTCTTCACGACAATCACATAAGCTTTAAATTTCTTCTTTTCTTAAACAAAATAAACTTTCAATTATAAATCTAGCACAAAAAATTTCTACAGTAATACAATTCCAATTGAAAAGTTTAAACCAAACAATATCACAAGATTGGAACCTATTTCAAGAGGCTTTTGAGGTGTTGAAGTTTTTGATGTCGAGCCTCTTCCAAAGCTTTCACAACTTCTTCCTAGCAAACACAATTTCCAAAACATGGTATTGTATCCAACACCACAACAATCTATATCAAACAAATCTAAGAATACTAATCCTTTTCACAAATATCCTTACATTCCAAAACCCCCTTCCAATTTTCCATAGCAAGCCAAATCCTCTTCCCAAAAAAATTCAACTCCCAAAAATATCCTGTGCTTTGTCATGAAGTACCCAAAGCCAAAATTCTCTATGGGAATTCAATTTTTCAACAACCCCCAATTAATTTAACTCTAACATGCTGGCAATTAACAAATATCTTTTAACAACCACATTTAATTTCTCAATATAATTTTATAATTTCATATTCAAAATTTAATTGCCAATTATATTTAATTCCCTTTAACAAATTTCTTAATAAATAATTTAATTAATTAATTTAATCACTTAATAAATAAATTTAACCACATGGATTAAATTTAATTTACTAAATAAATTAAATTTAATTAATTAATTTAAATAAAAAGCTTCTATCAAAATATCTAAAATTAATTAAATAAAAACCAACATTATTTAATGCATAATTTAAACATTTATTTCCATAACAAGAATCTTTCATAATTAAATAATAATAAACAAGGAAAACAGAGACACAACAAACAATGACTAATGATAGACTATGGCTAGGGTGTAGACCTGACACATGTTACCTAGCTACTATCTCTCATTCAACTTAACCATTAGGTCAACACACTCAAACATGTGAAACTAGGTGGAGTCGATGTCATGTATCTGCAAACCTATAAACGAAATAACAAAGATCATATATATATAAATAGCATAAAATACACACTGTGAAGAGGAAATCACGAAATCGTGGGGCGCCCGCAAGTGAGTGATGTGATCCCGTTCCCTTCACTAATACACTCATCATAAAGTAACAGTTCCATAATAATCAAATAACTCATATGCAATAAACATGTAATAATAACCAACATTATTACAGCAATTAAAGTATGTCATATAAAGCATCAGATAAGATACATCACATCACACAAATAGCCTATCACTCTATAAATAGCGATCAAATAACACACATGATAAAGTATAGGAATATGTAGAAAATAAATCAAAGCAAATCAAGGACACACTGTCCAGTCCTAGAAGCAAAAAAAAGTGGTATTACATCCTCCCCCCTAGGGTTAGGCTTACTCCTAGAAGCCTGCAACATGTAAGGATATAATTCCCCCATACATACTGCACCAAAATCAAAACCTTGACCCCTAAGGACGAGTATCCTACACTGCATGTCCAACTCCAGAAGTCTCAACTACAACTCCCTGATATCCAGGTTGATGGTTATCAACCACAACATAAGCTTAATGAGATCTACCTACATCTCCTAATGTAGGCTTAGAAACTATTGGGCTTTGTCCAAATCCAGTAGTGTTCTGATGTGGACAGTTCCTAGCAGAGTGGCCCTATTGTCCACAAGAGTAACACCCTATGTTACGACCAAACCATCTGCCTCCTAACGGTGCAACAAACTACTGCATACTACCCCAGTCCACCACAGACTATGAACTTTGGGTTGGATTCTCCTATTTATTGCACTTATTGCACCACCAATTTATGTTCCTTCTAGGCGAAGAACCACCATCATCCTGATACAACTAAGAGTCCTTATGCTTTCCAAGCACACTTTGCTACTGCCCATTCTGAGTAGGCCCCTATTGAGTCATCAGTGATCCAATTCCCCGAGTCTAACCTCATTGTGTACTAGACCTAGCTACTGAGCCACTGCCAATTTGTACACTAGTATGGCCTCCTAGTGCCATGGATAAGTTCTCCTCTACTAGTCATGCCTTCTCCACATCTATCTCCATAGATTTGGGTTCAAAGACCCTCACTCCACCACTAATATGGGATTTCAAAGTGTTGAACGAGCATCCCCTTGTCATCACCTATACCTGTGAACTCTGTAAGTTCATAGATACATCACTCATACTGCTCGATGACCATGGCTAACTATCGCAAGGCATGAAACTCATCACCTCTATGCTGACGCCAATCATCAAAAAGGAAGCAGGCTCTAAACCACTCTAGAAAAATATCCCAGGACAATGTATTAATATCTATGTGGAGCTTATGCTCCTCCAGCTTCCACCATGTGGATGCAAACCACCGTAGGTGCATGATAGCGCACCGCACTTTGGTATTACTATTGTACAGGTGCATAACAAAGCATCGATCGAGTCCTATAAGACAAGTCTCAGCCACTAATCCACTGCCTACTCCATCAAATGATGGTGGTCATTCCCTGAGTAAATCCATCATATGTGTAGAGCCTACTATCTATACCTGAGATGGAACTACTCTCACACCAGGATTACAGTGTGCATCTACCTGTCTTAGACCAAGGAGTGCTAATGTATCCTCAAATTCTCTATGTGTGGCCTTGATTCTTGGAGGATCCTATTGTCTATCACTGCCCCCTAGGACATTCTATGATGCCTGCTACTCCTCCTGATCTAGTATATGCGTAACATGAGGAGGAGAGTCATGTTGACTCCCTTCGTGACCGCCTACCTGGCCATGTCCTCGTCCTCTGCCTCTTCTATGTCTGGGAGGCATAATCCTACACAAACACACAGACTTATTAGACAAGGAAACACTTGAAAACCTACACAAATAAAGCTTTATTGGGTACATCATAATCCCAAAGCACCGAGTGTTTAAACCCAAGCTCTGATACCATGTGTAATGCCCCGCCAAGTAACCCTAAAATAAGTTGCAATTAACTACTTAAGCACACCAATTTTTTTATTTAAAGTATAACTAACATACATGTTTACTTACTAATTAACAACAACCTCTAAGGTTACGAAATTGGGATTACTTAAAACCCATACATACATCATTATAAATTCATAGCATTTGTTTACATACTGAATCAAGTACTCGTACAGTCCATAAATAATAAATTCACCATAACATAAAGAGATAAAATAAACTCCATTTACATTAAATTAAACATAAGGTTACATCTCTCATTCCCTGAATGAGGCAATAATACAAATGTGTTACATTATACAAACATCCACCTCGATTATAATTGAGGGGTAAAATAACATGAGTCAAACATAAATAAATACAATGCTTGTAATGAATACTGGAACCTGCGAGCTCTCCATTTGGATACCTCACCATCAAGAACTAAAGATCAAAGGGGGACCCAACCAAGTGGTACTTGAAGGCCCACCCCCCATGCTAGGAGATAATAACAACATAACATGGACAAACCTCCAACCTCTAATCATAGGCTGACTCATACTGACACAACCAATCACATGTACAACACAAACACAAGTACAACTCTAACATAGGTTACAATGCTTCTAGATATAAAACAGATCGACTATGTTAAGAAAACCATACACATAAAATCACATACCAACTGTTGTCATAGAAAGAGTATCATCACA
Organism: Sequoiadendron giganteum; assembly: GCA_007115665.2. Lineage (NCBI taxonomy): Eukaryota > Viridiplantae > Streptophyta > Pinopsida > Cupressales > Cupressaceae > Sequoiadendron > Sequoiadendron giganteum. Next base: position 365,811,332 of record CM021102.1, on the reverse strand, counting down.
TAGCTCGACATGGGATATCCTCTGGGAATCTTCATAGGCTCTGACCCCCATTATGGGATATTCTGGTGGCCTCAACTGAATCTTGACCCCCATACTCACTAATTCATAATCAAATACCTCTTGTAAGGACAAAATAGTTGACCTTTCCATTCCAAGCCTTCCCACTCATCCCAAGCCTAAAAGATCACTTGTGTCTATGAGTGAGGCTAAATTATATTGATTAGTGTGAAATACTGCCTAATCTCCTAAGTACATTGTTTAAGTTATCACTTGATTAAACTACCTCTGAAGGTTACCCAGTTTACCTCTTTAGGGATTTGGCGCCTAACAAAAGCCACTCATATACTTGACAACACACATACAAACCAATCACCAAGGGAATCCCAAGTGCATACAAACTAGATCACATAACCTCTCCAAAGATTGGAGGCAATAAAACACATAATCCACTCCTTCCAAAGGAGGGAAAAATTATGCCCGTTCAAGGAAACCAAAAAAATCATTAACAAAACACCATGCACTACCCAAGGGATTCAAAATAGGCTGACATAACAAGTCAACAACCCCCATCCTCTAAGGATCCTTCTAGACTTCTTACATATTAAAGACATAATTAACCCATTTTCCCAAACATGAACACAAAGGAAATAATCACATAAGACAATTGCGAGGAAATAAACTAATTTTGGATATATTAAATCCAATTTCCCTTTCATATTCTATTCACAGTAAAGAAAATAATTTCCCTAACAAAATGATTGATTAAAATAATTAATTGCCTCTTCAGTAAAATCAAATCCTTAGATTACTTTTTAAAAGCAACATAAATCAATCTATAAATTATTTTCTTCAGTTTCCAAACTAAACATAATGTCCAATTTTACTTCTAATAATTACTCAAATATTTCATTGCATGCAACTATTTATTCAAAATCATTAAATATACATTCTTATGTATATATTCCTGTAATATAAACATCACATATATTTTTATATTTTTAATTATTTATATAACTTTTTATATATACATTAAATATATAATATCATATATTACAAAATAAAAAAAATATTTTAATCCAAATTAAATATTTTAAAATAATATGCAATATCTAAATACCACACACACACACACACACACACACACATATATATATATATATTAAAACCCCACCAATATTGTTTATATATGGGTATGTGTAGGATTATCATGGAAAAAACAGGCCCTTAAGTGGCAATGAAAATTCAGAAAATCAGAGAGTTAGGCAACTTGACGTAACAATTTGAAAAATATGTAAGAATAGAATTTTTAGAAAATTTAATGTAGTTTCTAAACTACTAGGTTTATTTTTTATGTTTTAAAATCTATTTGGTGAAAATTTGAAATTTCAATGTAGTGGTACTTAAATTTTAGGGAAAAAATAAGAAGTAGGTGTTTGTCTAACCACCCTAACCACAATAAAATAATAATATTATTTTATAAGATTTTAGATATATAAGTAGAGGACTCATGCCCCGATGTGATGCATATTTTAAAAAAATAAAATTTCCAAGTAAATAATTAATTATGAATTTTTTATTAAAACTTTTTAAAAATGTAAAAACTTGTATGTCTGACCACCTTAACTTGGTCAAAACTTCATGAAATTCAATTTTTTTTTTTTTAATCCTATAGTATGAGAATCATAGAGTTTGATGCATATTTCAAATTCAAAAAATGTAATATCGTTTGAATGTTATAGATGTTTTTCAATCATCCTATCAATCAGGACTTTACTTGTAATTCAAATAAAAAAATGTATAATAATTATTTATTAAATTCAAAGTAAGCATAATTTATATTGGTGGAACATTGAGAATATCCTTTAAAAACCCTTTTTGTTTCATCAATTTTGGGTAAAAAAAATGTTGTCAGCCACATGGGCCATCATATCACTTACATATCGCCACTTTTTGGCCCACCATGATCTGGCACATACCCATATAATATATATATATATATTATATATATTCAAAATTATATTTAAAAAAAAAAACCTGGAATCATTCATATATTGTTCGTACCATAGCCTATATAAATTAAGTTTCAATGCATAAAAAATAAGGGAGAGGGGGTGCGATTGTACCTTCACCACTCTGAATGCTCCCATGAAAATGGGTGAGGGGAGGTGTGGAGGGGATCTCCCTCCACATAGCCGCTCCCATATGGGGGCAACTGTGGGGATTTAGATCCTCCCCAACCCCCCATACTTTAACAAATAAAACCCAGCAAATTAAAATTCACTTCCACATAGGAACTTAATCAATCTCGCCTCCAACGAAATATTAATATAGTTGTACAACGATCATTTTTTTGTGAATAATTTTTTTTTTAAAACAAAACAATATATATATTAAAAATAAGTCTGAACAATAAAAAGATAAAATTGGGAAGACGTTTTCTAAAAGTATTTGTACAGATAAAACTATATAATTTCCAAAAAAATTCAAATTCTACAGAGGATTTCCAAAACCCAATTTCTACAGACGTTTTCAATAATTTTAAACACAAAAAATTCCAATCAAATTTCTAAATCTTAGATTATTTTCCTCTAGGTTTTTCCATGGCAAGTCTACAAATACAAAAGTTTTACAATTTTTCCCTATAGAGGTTTTTAATAATTTCTACACATATTTAAACACTAACTTTTCTCTAAATCTAAGTTTGTTTTCCTCTAGATTTATTTCACAATTTAAATCTAATAATTCCTCAAATATCTCAAATCTTATTCTTACTGTAACTAAAATTTCCTAGCTTTCTTCACGACAATCACATAAGCTTTAAATTTCTTCTTTTCTTAAAAAAAATAAACTTTCAATTATAAATCTAGCTCAAAAATTTTCTACAGTAATACAATTCCAATTGAAAACTTTAAACCAAACAATAATACAAGATTCAAACCTATTTCAAGAAGCTTCTGAAGTGTTGAAGTTTTTGATGCCGAGCCTCTTCCAAAGCTTTCACAACTTCTTCCCAACAAACACAATTTCCAAAACACGGTATTGTATCAAACACCACAACAATCTATATCAAACAAATCTAAGAATACTAATCCTTTTCACAAATTCCTTACATTCCAAAACCCCCTTCCAATTTTCCACAGCAAGCCAAATCCTCTTCCCAAATTTTTTCAACTCCCAAAAATATCCTATGCTTTACCGTGAAGTAGCTAAAGCCAAGATTCTCTCTGGGAATTTAATATTTCAATAACCCCCAATTAATTTAACTCTCACATGCTGGAAATTAACAAATATCTTTTAACAACCACATTTAATTTCTCAATATAATTTAATAATTTCATATTCAAAATTTAATTCCCAATTATATTTAATTCCCTTTAACAACTTTATTAATAAATAATTTAATCACTTAATAAATAAATTTAACCACATGGATTAAATTTAATTAATTAATTTAAATAAAAAGCTTCTATCAAAATATGTAAAATTAATTAAATAAAAACCAACATTATTTAATACATAATTTAAACATTTATTTCCATAACAGGAATCTTTTCGAATTAAATAATAATAAACAAGGCAAACAAAGACACAACAAACAACAACTGATGAGACACTATGGCTAGGGTGTAGACCTGACACATGTTACCTAATTACTATCTCCTGTTCAACTCAACCGTGAGGTTGACACACTCAAATCTATAAAACCAGGTGGAGTCGATGTCATGTACCTACAAACCTGTAAACAAAATAAAAAAGATCATATATATAAGCAGCATAAAATACACACCGTGAAATGGAAATCACAGAATCAGAGGGCGCTTGCAAGCGAGTGATGTAATCTTGTCCCCTTTACCAATACACTCATCATAAACTGACAGTTCCATAATAATCAAATAACTCATATGTAATAAATATGTTATAATAGCCAACATTATTACACCAATTAAAGCATGTCAAAAAATCATCAGATAAGATACATCACATCACACAAATAGTCTACCGCTCTATAAATAGCGATCAAATAACACACATGATAAAGTATCTGAATTTCCATAAAAAAACTCAAAGCAAAACAAGGACACATTGTCTAGTCTAGAAAGAAAAACGAAGGGGTATTACATATCTAGACCAGTCAAAATCATTATAGGTTTTCAAAGTTAAATCCGAATCCTTTAGATACCATAACCCCACATCTTATGTAACCTTCAAATATCTAAAAATCCTTTCTACTACAACATGTGATTCCTTTTGGTTATTGTTGAAATATTGTTGTTAAATAGACTACATACATAATTTGTAGTCTAGTGGTAGTCAAATATAACAATCCTCCAACCATTGAATTGTACATGCTTGCATCAGCTTTAGGTGATTCATCTTCTTTTGTCAACTTCCATTTGATAACAATTGGTGTACAAACTGGTTTAGAATTCTCCAACACAAACTTCTACAATAGTTATTTAGTATACTTGGAATGAGAAATGAAAATTCTTTTGTTGTTCTAATTTATTTGTAATCCAAGGAAGAAATTTAGCTCACCTATCATAGACATTTCAAATTTGTTCTACATTTTATCTGCAAATTTTCTACACATATCATCATTTCCTCCAAAAAATATGTCATCAACATAAACCACAACAATCAACATCTAATATGAGTGAGTTTTGTGTTATAAATCGTTGTGAGCAGATCCCTTTTGAAATCCTTTTCCAATCAAGTACTTGTCTAATCTACCATACCAAGCTCTAGGTGCCTGCTTCAATCCATATAAATCTTTCTTCAACCTGCAACTGACATCTAGGTCACTTCCTTATTTGAATCCTCCAATTGCTCAATGTAGACTTCTTCCTCGAGTTCTCCATTTAAGAATGCATATTTCACATCCATTTGATAAACTTTGAAATCCTTGAAAGTGAAAAGAGCTAAAATTTGAATTGCTTTCATCTAGGAAATAGGGGCATATGTTTCTTCAAAATAAATACCTTCATTCTAAGTGTAACCTTTGCAAACTAATCTTTCCTTGTTTCCTATTACCGTTTTGGTTTCATCCAGCTTGTTCCAGAACACCCACTTTGTTCCAATTACATTTTTGTCTAGTGGTTTGCACCCAAGTTCCCAAGTCTAATTTTTATCAATCTGACCAAGCTCTTCTTTCATTGCCTTCACCCAATTTTTATCATTGCATGCTTCTTCCATAGCCTTTGGCTTAGCTTTTCAGAGTAGGCATAATAATACTTGCTCTTAACCTTCTTTACTTCATATAGTAATTCCCTTATTATTTTTTTAAGAAAAAGAGGAAATCCTCAATAATATTATATATATATATATAAATATGATAATAAAAAATCTTGGTTCAAAAGAGCATACCAACAAGAAAGAACCAAGAAGAAAACCTTTGATTATAGCTCAAAAATATACAATTGTTACAAAACTGTCTAGATGATGAGGATATATAATATAAGTTTACAAAATTGACAACATGGTACTGTTCAAATGATACCCATAAAAATATATAACACTATAGTGCATTTCATTTTACCTTGGCTATATTTTATGACCCATGCTTTGATAATTAAAAACCCAAGAATTTTACAACAATCCCATACAACAAATAAATTAGATTGAGCCCTTACAAAATTTCTTGGCAACCATAGATTTTTCACAAACCAGATTCAAACAACAGGGACTAATAAAAAAGTGAAGAAAAGAAACTGAAGATACTAGTATTATTCGTCCATTTTCTTGCCATCATGTACTGAGTTCTCATCCTAACCCTCGGGAATTTGAGAAAAAACTATATCATTAGCAAAGAAATTATATTCCACCCATAGTTATTTTTCTTTCTTCTCTTCCTGCACTATGCAAGTCTTGATAGTAATTCCCTTATTCTTATCTCCAATAATCTATTTTTAAGAGTGATTTTTCTCTACATACCTTGGAGTTTTAGTTGTCGATGTCAGAGCCTCATTTGTATCTTCTTCTTCTTCTTCTTTCTTATCCTTTCCTCCTTTGTCATCAAAGTTATCTAATTCATATTCAATATGTTTTTCAGAAATTATTTGTGCATCTTCATCTACTTTCACATTTACAGTTTCAACCATCTTGTTCAATCTCTTGTTGTAAGACCAGTACGCTTTAATTTTTATAGAGTAACCCAATAATATGCCTCCATCATCTCTACAATCAAACTTTCCAAGATTTTCCTCATCTTTCTAGATGTAGCACTTGCTTCCAAAGATCTTTAAGTACTTTACTATGGGAGATCTTCCATCCCATAAATCATATGATGTCTTTCCATACTTCCTTCAGAATAGTACTATGTTAAGAGTGTATAATATTGTGTGTATTGCTTATCTCCAATAGACCTATGGTAAACCTACTTCCATGATAATTGTTCAAACTACTTCTTGAATTTTCTGGTTCATTCTTTCCACTACACCATTCTACTGAGGTTTTCAAGGGGAAGATAGTTGTGTCTTAATGCCATCCTTTTCATAGTATTTGTTGAACTTATCAAAGGTAAACTCTCCTCATCTATCAGATCTCAAACACTTGATTATTCTATCATTTTCATTCTCAACTCTTATTCTAAAAAATCTTGAATTTTTCCAATGCCTCCGACTTTTCTCTCAAACGTGCAACCCAGGTAAATCTGGAATGATCATCTATTAAAAGCATGAAATACTTCTCATCTTGTAAGCTTCTTGTTTTGGTTGGTCCACAAAGGTCAATGTGTACAAGGTCCAATAGTCTAGTAGATGAATCTTCTTTTCTCTAGAATGTTTCTCTGGTCTACTTTCCTTCTTGACATCCTTTGCAGATAGTACTGTATGGTTTGGTTAGTCTTGGAAAATCTCTAACTGCTCTTGATGAACTTATCCTTACCAAATTGTCAAAGTTAATGTTACACATCCTCTATTGCTAAAGCTAACTATCATTGGACTAAGATACCAAGCATCTTTTTGCAGCTCCCTCTAGTTGATACATATTTCCACTTGTTCTTTTTCCAACTGCAATAAAATTTCTACATTTCTTCTAGATCTCACAACCATCATTCTGAAACACCATATTTTAACCATTTTCGCGCATTTATCCAACACTCAAAATATTATGATATAATTCCTTCACATATTAAACATTGTTAGTGTTATTTTTTTCATCAAACGTAATAGAACCAATTCCATCAATATGTGTTTTTTTATCATCTCCAAATCTAATAGAACCTCCATCATATTTCTCAAGCTTCACAAAAAATTTTCACCACTCATGTGATTCAAGTATCCACTATCAATCAACCATTAATCTCTATTTATTTTAAAAAATTATGCATTCTTAGTGCTATCATCAAATTTTGGACAAATATTAGAGATATCAAATCTAGGTTCATCCTTTTCAACCAAAAACAAAGAATCCTCATGATAAAATTCAATATTTGAAATTCTACGATTCTCATTGACATAATAGGCCTTCTTATTGATCTTTTTGAACTTTTGTCTTGTTCTTTTTTCCAAACACTTAGTTGCTAAATGACCAATCTTTCCACATCTAAAAAAATTAAGAGGTAGTATAGCTTTGTACTTGTCGGTACCTTTCTTCAATTTCCTTGTGAAATTTGCTTCCAACTCTTCAGAACTTTCACTATCCGGATCATCTTCTATTTTTGTGGCTTTGAAGTCAATTTCAGTTTTATCCTTTTCATTTCCAAATTTCCTCATCTCAAATACAATCCAGGTGTTAAATAGATGTTCTTTGGTCAATTTCTTCAGATCATAAACTTCTTATATGGCTGAGATTTTTTCATTGTAACTCTTTGGTAGGGTCATTAAAATCTTCTCCATTATATCTTCACCTACCAGAGTACCTCCTTGATTTTTGACTTCATTTATTGCACTATCAACTCTTTGAAAGTATCTTGATATATCCTCACCTTCTTCCATCCTCAAGTTCTCATATTTGCACTTAGCTATCAACTTCTTTGATAGCTTGACTCTATCATTTCCTTCATAGATTTATTTCAAATTTTCCCAAACTTCAGAAGAGGTTCCCAATGAAATAAATTTCATTAGATTAGTCTTAGATAAACCTCAAAAGATTGCATACCTTGCATTTTCATTCTCCTGATAGGCTGAAATCTCATATGCAGTAGAAACACCTTTTGTCTTGCTCAACATATTTTTTCTCAACAACTTTCCAAGTCTTGCATCGAAGAGAGATTAGTTAACCTCTTATCTGCACTTTCCAAAAAAATTAGTCAAATCCATCAAACACAAGAATTTTCAATTTGTGTGCCATTGGATCTACCCCAAGTGGTTAAGCTCTTCTTCGAGTAACCAAACCTCTGATACCAACTTTTGAACAGTCTGGATAACTAAGAGGGGGTGAATTAGTTATTATCAAACATTTTTCTTTTCTTTATTTAATTAGGAGAAATCTTATACCAATTAGAAAATAATCAAACAAATAATAATATGAATGCACAACACCAAGCACGATGAACACTAGAATTTACATGGAAACCAAAGAAGGGAAAAACCACAGAGAATGCTAATTCTCAACTATAAAGCATAGGTTAAGATGACACTAGTTAAGGTGATTTTTAAAAAGGATCACTACCAAGTTGTTCATTGTAGGGTGGATCACTACTCGACTATTATAGCTAAAGATACAAAAAGGCTCATTACCAAAAGAGAGAGGCTCACATCCTACAGAGAATGGCTCACTTCCAAAAGAATGATGAAAAGGAATCCACCACTAATACCGAATAGAATATCATTGTCTGATAGCTCTAGTCATACACTTTCACACACTTCATAATGTCTAGATATTCAGATTTGGATTCATCACACTTACCTTCATCAAAAAAAAAATATTATAATTATACCATTTTATGCTTCCATAATCTCCCAAGTCGACCAAACACAATTTCATAATTTCTAAGTTGGCCAAGCACAAATTGAAATAAGTCACCAAAAAAACATTCCTATAATTCAGAGGAATGAAACCTGAACCACATATAACCTCCTCACTCAAATCAACATGCTACATGATATCCAGAACCAAAGAATAAGATATACAGGTTACAATGTAAACCATGTGTCGGAGCATGTTAATCAACTACTAGATCGGTCCAAACCTAAAGGAATGTATCTCATTATGTTATAAGAGGAATGGGACCAAGATAGATACAACCCAAGATAGATCATTACAACATGAAATCCAGGACCAAGCCAATCCAAATTACCAAAACAAAACATCTGTCACACAATCAAGGGGTGATCCCACAGCACTAGTTTATAATTTTTGGGAGATTCTAATTTTTTATGATATCACATATTTTTAGAAAATATAATGATTTAAGCCTAAAAAATTTCCATTTTAAGGATTTCAATTGAAGAGGGTTTGATCAAACCACCTTAGATCAAACCCCCTTGGATAAAACCCCACTAGTTTTAAACTAGACCTAAAACAAAGTCTCCTTTACACCTATTAAAATGCTGATAAAAAATCACTTTTGATTTACCTTCGGGGGATCAAATGAATTCATTTAAAATTTATTTCAAATGATCATGGTAGTCCTCAGAATGAGCTATCCAACGAATATAATTTTAATATGTTTTGGTTTTATTATGAATGTGTTTTTTTAGTTTTATTAAACATAGGTTTTTCATCGAAAATCAAGCTCTTTGTTCTACACATGTGGAAAAATAGCAGATTATCAAAATAAAATTTTAAAAAATATGTTTAGGTTGGGTATTGATGTCCTTGATCCATTAAAAAATAAATAAAAAATTGATACATACAAAAAAAGTTATGTTGTATGCAGTCTGCCTATGTTCCAATTATAATTGGTTTGACTTTGAAACTTGATTTAGGAAAAAATATTTAATAAAAAGCTATGAAACCAAATTAAAGTGCTAGAAATCATAGTTACAAATCTAAATTCAAAAAAAATAGAATTTAATCCTTCATACAAAAAAAATTATGTTGTATACGGTGAGTGCCACTCCTTAAAAATGATGTTTTTTTTTAAAAGGTAATTTTTGAAGGAGATGGAAAAATAAGTGCAATCTGATTCCAAATTTTTTGAAAAAAATATATTTAGAATCTATAGAAAAAACATCACAAATCACTAGTTTGCATCATCTTCAAATTCCTCATGATTTAGCCGCTATAGGAGCCCGAGAGTGAAGATTTAGTTAAAAAAATAAATTCAGTGTCCAGTTTGCCCAAAAATTGTAAACCAGTATTGTCGGATCACCCCAAGATATGTTTACATCAATGAAAACCATTAATGATGACAAGCAATCAACATCATCTCAAAATATTCCAACACATTTACAAGCCTTGTTAAATTAAATTTTTCGAAGAGGAAACCTAACAATAATTCATGCCTAAACATAACACTTTACATTAAGTAATGTGTGTTTAAGGTATAGTGACTTGAGACCCAATCACCCATGGGATAATGGGTCCTCCCTAGACCATTGGATGTAAATTTAAATTATTTTTTTGGTTGTATTTTAACATTTTCAAATCCATAATTCAATTTCGGCTTGTGATATTTGAATTTTGATAAATTAAGGATACATACCTATAAATACAAGGTTATTTCACTATGTTTCACCACGAAATTTTCAAGATATACAAGAGAATTTCAAGAGAAACCAGAGGAATTCAAGAGAAAATATATTAGAGATATATTGCAGCACTCAAGATCTATTCATATTTTTAAATTCTTCTTGCATCATGCATGTTTTTGGAGATAATGTTGAGATGTAGGTTTCATGATCAAGTAAAGCATTGAAATTATCATTTCAAGAAAGATTCGAGTCTCAAGATCCACATCTAATTTATCCATTTCATGCAAGTTGTAGGTCTCCTAATATCTCCATTATCAAGGTTTCATTCAAGGTTTTGTTGAGTGGTAACATAGTTTTTTGCATTCTTCATTCCCTCTTTGTTTTCCTTATTTCATTTCAAGGTTTGATTACCAAAATGAGGTTTGACCAAAGAAAACCCATATTCACCCAAAACAAACAGTTTTATTTCTTGTGTGTGTGATTACAGATTAAGGTTGAGGAAGGCTTGAAGATCTTTTGAAAAGAAAGATTTATAAAGTCAAAGTTGTCGTAAAAATCATAGAATCTAACCTACAGATTGGATTTTCAAATTTTTGACACTAAAACCTTAAAAAATTAGAATCTTTAGTTATGTACCAAATAATCCCAAAAGATTGTTGCAATCACTATACTTGGACACATTCACCCATGGCTCAATGAGTCTCTGATCATCTTTGGAAAAGTAATTTTAGTGACTAGTACACATGTTTCTACCCTTCTTAGACATGCATTGATTTTTATGGTTCTATAAATATTGAGTATAATCTTCAAGTTTTAAGTGTTAGATTTCATTTTGGTGTTGATTTTCTATGTTTAGTTTTCTCCCTAGAGTATTGTTCGACCTTGATCCTCATCCTTTAGTCATAAGGAAATCTGAAGATTTTCACGTTGAATTCATTCACCTAAGTTTTGATAATCAATTCATTGTGGGGATCTCATTTCCTAATGAAATAGAGGAAAATAAGTCCCTTATTGTTCATCAAATCCATATTTTAGCTTCCAAACCCTATTTGTCTATGTTTCACCACTACGTTGAGGACAAATACTAACTCATCAAGAAATATAGACACCAATGGATTCTCTGCATAGATAGGTGCCTCTATTAGTTCATCTATAATGACTCGCCCCTTGATATCCTTTTTCTCTATGTATTCTTTATCAAACTCTATTAGGATCATTACCCACTTAGCCATTCATCCAGTGATAGTTTCCTTGGATAACACATATTTCAATGGATCCAGCTTAGCGATGATTTTTATTTGGTGTGAAATCATGTATAGTGTAAATTTCTATGAGGCAAAGACCATTGTTAGTCAAACCTTTCATTGGGTGATTAATTTATATCATATCCAACTAAATTTTTATTGGTATAGTAAATTCCTCTATCCTTCCCTATTTCATGATGTTGAGCAAGAAGAGCACCTAAAGATGCCAATGTAGCTAAGATATATAGGATCAAAGGTTTATTCAGTATCAATGGCATAATGATAGGAGGTTTTAGTAGATAATATTTGATTTGATGGAATTCTCTATCATATTTCTCATCCCATTTGTATGTTATCCACTTGTGAAGAAGGTCAGAAAAGGGATGAATCTTATTGACTAGCTATGCTATAAATCTCCTGATAGAGTGTAATATTCCTTGCAAACCTCATTTTCTTCAGTGTTTGTGGTTGCTACATATCAAAAATTTCTTTGAACTTAACTGGATCTATCTCAACTCCTCTTTGTGACACTATATTCCCTAGAATTTTTCTTGGCGTGACACCAAAGATGCACTTTTTTGGATTCATTTTCACCTTATACTCTTCAAGTCTATAAAATATTGGTCCTAGTACTTCTATATGTTCCTTCCTTATTCTTGACTTGGCTAAAATATCATCTACATAGTCTTCAATAGTTTTTTCGATCATGTCATTAAAGATCAATATTAATGGTATATGATAAGTAGCTCCAACATTCTTTAGACCAAATGGTATCATATTCCAACTGTAGGTTCCCCAAAAACATATAAATGTTGTTTTGTATTTGTCTTCCTTGGAAATCATGGTCTGGTTGCACCCCAAGAATCTATCCATAAGTGATAGCATCTCATATCCAAGAGCCAAATCTATAATGATATCAATGTTTGAAAGAGGAAAGTCATCTTTGCAACATGATTTTTTTAAATCCCTGAAGTTAGTACATATTATGATGCCCCTAGTGGGTTCAGAGATTGGTGCCAAGTTTGATACCCACTCAAGATAGTCTACTAGTTAGATAAATCCCATGTCAATAATTTTTTACAATTCTAGTTTGACCAATAATTCTATCTATGGTTGCATCTTTTTTAGCTTCTATTTTATTGGTTTGGCATGAGGATATAATCCAAGATGGTAGAAAACCACTTCAAGATCAAGTCTAGAAATATCTATATACGACCATGCAAATTTCGCATTTATCTCTTTTAAGAAAGTTGCCAAATTATTTTTCTCTTCAGCCAATAGTGACTCTGCATAGAAAGTTATTTGAGGTTCCTCATCGGTCCCTACATTTATTAGATTAGCCTTCTTGGAAAGCACTCCTAGGATGACGAATCATGAAGTCCTTTTGAAAAAAGTGCATTTTAGGTTCAGAGTGATGTCAGTGGGGAGGATTCCTAACTTTAGGTAGGTGTATATATCATGATACCAAAAACTGTTGGGGCCAACGAGTTCGAACATGTATTCTGACTCTGGTACCTCAAAAGTTGGTATGAGAAGCTGCTCTACAGGGAATTCATTTTTTGAGACATTGCAAGGGATATCTAGTAAGGATCCAATTGTCGCCATTGCATCGGCCGCTCTATTGTTTGTCCTTGGTATCTGCTCAAAGGTAATGTCGATGAAAGATTCCTTGAGGCTTTCTACCACCTTCTTGTATGGTGCGAGCTTATCATCCTTCATTCAATATTCACCGTTGACTTGGTTGATGATAAGTTGTGAGTCCCCATAGACTTTTAGTGCCATGATTCGCCACTATGCTACAATCTTGAGGCCTATGGTCAAAGCCTCATATTCTACAATATTGTAAGTACAAGGGAATGCCAACTTGTATGATCTAGGTATCCAGTCTCCTTACGGCATGATGAAGAACATACTAGCTCCTGATCCATGTTGCGTGTGAGATCCATCAAAGTATAAGTTCCAGTGGTCTACTACACCAAGGTTAAAAAGGGACTCATTTGGGAATTTTGATATAAGTGGGTTATCTATGTAGAGGGGAGCTTCTGCCAGCTGATCTGCAATGACTTGTCCTTTTATGGCTTTTTGTTCTACATACTCGATATCATGTTCAAATAATATCAATACCCACTTATCCATTCTACCTGTAAGTGCTACTTTTGAAAATAGGTACTTTAGAGGGTCTATTTTGGCAATCAACTTGATTTGGTGCGCTAGCATGTAGTGTCTGAATTTCTGAGCTGCAAATACTAGTGCTAGGCAAGCCTTTTCTATTGACGTGTAATTGAGCTCATGTCCCACCATTGTTTTGCTGATGTAGTAGATAGCCCGCTTGGTTCCCTTTTCATCATGTTGGGCTAAAAGGGCCCCCAAGGTGCTTGTTGTTGCTGAGATGTATAGGATTAATGGTTTCCCCACAATTGGTGGCATCAACATAGGTGGTGTAAGTAGATATTCTTTTATTTTTCTGAATGCTTGCTTGCATTTATCATCCTATCTGAAAGCTACTCTCTTGTGAAGTAGGTGTGAATAGGCAATCTATTTATCTACCAGTTGTGCTATGAATCTCTGGATGGACTGGAGTCTACCTTGTAATCCTCTTAGTTGTTTTAATGTTCTTGGTGCTTCCATTCCAAGGATTGCTTTTACCTTTGTGGGGTCTACCTCTATTCCTCTCATTGAAACTATGTATCCTAGCAGCTTTCCCGATTGTACCCCAAAGACACACTTCTTCAAGTTCAGTCTAACCCTATATTGTTCGAGCCTATCAAAGATAGCACTTAGAGTTGCTATATGGTCTTGTCTCTTCTTTGATCTAGCCAGTATGTTGTCTACATTATTTTTGACTATTTTATGTATCATGTCATGGAAGATTAATGTCATAGCTCTTTGGTATGTAGCTCCTGCATTTTTCAACCCAAATGGCATTACATTCCAGCAATAGGTGCCCCAAGGACCTGTGAATGTTGTCTTGTGTTGGTCTTCTTTTGCGATTATTATTTGATTGTACCCCAAGAAGCCATCCATTAGGGAGAGCATCTCATGTCCGGCCATCATATCCACTATCATGTCAATGTTGGGTAGTGGAAAGTCATCCTTGGGACATGCTTTATTTAGGTCTCTTAAATCAGTGTAGATGCGGATGCCCCCTTTCGATTTTGAGATAGGTACAAGATTTGATACCCATTTTGGATAGTCGATCGAGCGTATGAAGCCAGCATCCAAAAGTTTTTGCAGCTCAATGTTTACAAGCAAGGCTATTTGTGGGTGCATCTTCCTTAGCTTTTGTCTGACTAGTTTTGCTCTAGGGTAAATGGCCAAATGATGAACTACTACTTCAGGGTCCAATCCTAGCATGTCTACATAGGTCCATGCAAAATTTACCTTTCTCTCATTTAGGAATGCTTCCAATAGTTCTTATTCCTCTGTTTGAAGTGTTTGGGCGTAGAATGTGATTTGTGGCTCTGTTTCTATTCCCAAGTTGACAAGGTTGCACTATTCTACCAATACTGCTGACTTCTCCTGGTGTAGAGCAGTAGGGGGAGATTGAATCCTTCATCTTCTGGTGCCTCAGGGAGGTTTTCACCATTGGATGCATCCTTTATTTTTACTGTTTTATGGTTAGAGAGTGCCACAGTGTGGTTTTCACTCAATAAATCTGAGCTTATTTTTGATCTTTTGCTTTTGCGACTGAAGGACTGAATCATCTCCCCATAGTATACTTGTGTGTCCAATGTGATGTTGAATCCAACCTTGTGATCCCCACACAAAACTGTATCCCTTAGTCCCATGAATTCCAAGAGGGCTTCATCATTTTCGAACGAGTCTAGAATTGGTGGTCCTCGTTGGTCGTGATCGATGAGTTGCGGGTGCACTAAGGTGCTTTTCTGGGTTGGTTCGATTGGCTCAATGGGTGAGGCACTAATCATTAACAAGGTGGACTCCTTGAAAAGCCTAGGGAGACTTGCTATGGTATCCTTGTCATCACTACTAGCACACACATCGGTAATTTCAAAGGTGTAATTGTCAAGTGGGATCCCTAAGCAAATGGGTGGTCTAGGGATTCTTGTTGTTACCTGAGGAGAGGACCAGACTGCTCTTCTGGGTGTGCTTCGGCCATGTATGGTTATACTCAGGGGAGTATAGCCGAGGCCAATGTTTCACATCCTTCTTTCCACCATGATGGGCTCCAACCATCCATCACTGTTTCTTTCTAGGCTTTCATTCCTATTATAGCCCATGTCGAAAATCATTTGTAACCCTCTATTTGTTTCCTCCATGGGTAGGGTGGGAGTGGGTCTTTCATCTTAGTACAGACTATTTGTGATTTCCTCCTCATCCACATTCTCCCAACTGAGATCCCCCCAATGGTGGAATCCAAAGGGTTTCGTTCTAGTGCGAATAGGTGTTTGAATCAATTGTGGTAATTCTCCTACAACAAAACCATTTCACTTCATTCTATAATCACCACATACATTGTCCTGTATCATGTTTTTGATCTCAGATATGTCGGGGATGGCGGGTGTCTTTGTCACAGAAGTGGAGGCAAGATTAGCTGGGTCTATGTATGAAGTGGATGGTCCTTCATCATTTTTGGGTACTTGAGGGATCTTGTAAAACTTGGCTTCCAAGTTTTTGCAATAGGAAAAAGGTTCGGGATCCCCATGTATAGTAACCTCCTCATTTTGATATGAGAACTTAATGCACTGGTGATAGGTTGAGGCCACTTCCTTCATTCCATGTATCCATGGGCGTCCCAGGAGGATTTTTGTATGGTAGATCAAGGTCAAGAACTTGACAGTTTGTTTCCATGGTTGCTGTCCCCACTTGGATGGGGATCTTGATAGTGCCCTTAGACACTCTTTCCTGGTCATCATATGCTCTAATCGTGATGATCTTGTTCTTATTGATGGAATCCTTGGTGAATCCCAATTTTTTTATGAGTTTCAGCAAACAAATATTAAGACCTGCACCACCATCTACCAGGATTCGTTTGACTTTCTTTTTATGGATTAGGACTTGGAGGTGGACTACGCATTTATGATATGGTTGCAGGGGGAAATCTTGGTTTGAAAATGTGATGAGATTTGGGGTAACGATGTTACCCACCATAGCCTAAAATTGTTCTATGTCAAGGGTGGCAGCAACAGTAGAGGTAGCTAGTGCTTCATCTAGGATCTATCTATGGGCGGCGGAGATTTTTAGTAATTCCATGATGAAGATTTATGCGGGTGTTCTTTTCAGCTAGTCAATTACATTGTAACCATAGGGGATGGCCTTTGTGTTCGTAATGGGGGTCTTAGCAGGTGCCCCAACAATGGTAACCTTTCTGCCTCATGTGGTGACTCCAGAGTCATTGTTGGCTCCCTTGATATTTATGACGGTGACCATCTCATCGACACATCTGACTATCTCCTCTTATACTAGATTAGCACTGGCATAATTTTGTTTACCCTTATTATTCCCTTGGTTATTTCTCTGATTGTTCCCTTGGTTATGATTTGGCATCGGATTCGTGTAGATTTTCAGGTCTTGGTTTACGGTCGGCTGCTCGATGTTGATGACCTTATCCTCGATGAGGTTTTGGATGATATTTTTGAATTTCATGCAATTGGTAGTGGTGTGTCCTTTGAATTTGTGAAAGTCACATAGGAGATTCTCATTGTACCATGGTAGTTTGGTCATGGGCTCCATATATTGTTCAGAGTTAGAGATCTTGATTAGATTCTCTTGGACCAGCTTCTTCATTACTGACTCAATCGATTCGCCAAGGGCTGTGAACTTCCTCTTGGGGGAAAACTTGTTGCAGGGAGGTGGTCCTCCTTGATTACCCACATTGTTGACTTGACTCATGGAAGGTGGTTGTGACTATGCTACTACCGTATTAGTCTGCACATTGTTGTGATTATGATTTTGCGGTTGATGATGGTTTTGGGTATTTTGCTTAGGAGCACTGATGACTACCTTAGCGTCGACCATGCCATCGTTTGTGATATTTTTATTCCTTGACCATGTTCGAGGTTTATCATTGTAGTTGGTAGACGGGCGGTTATCCTACGGTGGAGTGAATGTTGGTGCGCCTTCCCGCGCTGTAAGGGCTCTTTCAATGTTGAGCACCTTTGGAATTAGTTAATCATATGATGTGATGCACTGCATTTTCAAGTAAAACACCAAGCTTTTATCAAGGTTGGCTATGATGGTGCAGACTTGTTATTCTTCTGGTATAGTCCACTTGCTCTGAGTGGCCTTAGATCACCATCTTTGCAAGAAGGACGTGAATAACTCTCCTTTTTCTTGTTCGAGTGCAGATAGTTCTTCTAAACTAACATCTGCACCCATATTAAAAGCGTAATTTTTAAGGAAAGCCTCCACTATTTCCTCAAACATTTTAATGCCTGTGGGTAGGCGAGAAAACCATTCCATAGCTGGACTAGTCAAGCTTCGAGGGAAGAGCCCCATTAGATACGTGTCATCATATGCGACTTCCATGCAGTGCACCTGAAATTCCCTAACGTGGTTTTCAGGGTTGCCCATTCCATTGTATTTATCAAATTTGGGGATCTCAAATCCCTTTGGGAATGGTACCATGGTGAGACTTCTATCGAATGGATAAGGGCACAAGTTTCCTAGTGTCCTTGTGGTTTTTCTTGCTTGCAAGTCCAACACCTATTGCGAAATCAGTTTAATTTATGTTGTGACATCTTTGCTTGGATCAGGGGGTGGGATGAATGAGTTATAAGGCATTTGGGGAGTGCGTGTGGTGGGAGGAGTACTAGCAGGAATTTGCTACAAGCTTGGCTGTGCGTTTAAGGCTTGTTGGTAAGCCTGCATTTGTGCCAACAACACCTATTGTTGATCTTGTTGTTTTGTTCCAATAGCACTTGCTATTGGTCCATCTGTTGTTGTTCCCATGAAGCCTGCTATTGGTCAATCTGTTGTTGAGCTAGTAACGCTTGTTGTTGGTCTAGCTGCTATTGAGCCAACAAAGCTTGTTGTTGGTCGAGCTGTTGTTGTGCCAATAAAACTTTTTGTTTGGCTTGGTGTTGTGCCTGAAAGTCTTGGAGGGCTTATTGGTAGGCTTGTAGGTGGATCACTTGCAATTGCACTTGGTATTGAGCTTGTGCTTGTTGTTGGGCTTGACCTTGAGCTTGTGTTTGAGCTTGGGCTTGAGCTTGCACTTGTGCTTGCACTTGGGCTTGCTGCTTTCGCTAGAGTACTTTTTGTTGATTCACCTTTTCGAGGGTTTGGATTAGACTAGTGAATGAATTTGTTGTGTTGGCTTTCAGTGGGATTAGTGGTGGAGTAGGAATCATGCCAACTATTATGGCGGGTGGAGGGATTGTGGTGGTGATTGTGATTTGGGTTTTCGGAGGGGTGTTTGAGACAATTGGTCCTTGAGGAGGCATGCTTTGGGAGACTTGAGGAAAAATAGATGCATTAACCATGGTGACAGGAATAGTTGCAATTTGTTGTGAGGATATGGGGAAAAGAAGTCGGTTCAAAGTGGTGGTTGGATTGCTTGGATTGGAAAAAAATTTCATGGGTAAAGGTGGGAGACCTATTCCAAGAGGTCATGCAGATGTGAAAGGAAGCGGGGGAAGGGATGATGCACCACTTTGGAAATAACACATGTGTAATTCAATTTGTCTCTTTATCTTGGTTAAATGAGGTTCTTTTTATCCAAGATACTTGCTTGCTTAAGTTTTCAAACTATATGTCTAGTTCCCATTCTCTTTCTCATCCCACAAGGTCCTTTGTGTGGAAATTGAGGAAAATAGGGCAAAAGTTTCCTTATGTTTATCCTTATTGGAAACAAATGATGGTAGAACTTGTACACTTAGAAACCTCTAGGAATGTGATTCCTAGGGAAAGCAAGAGTGGGAAAGTTCGTTAATAGGTATTTGTTTCCCACAAGGTGTTTTGAAACTTCAAGGTTTTTTGTGTATGCTCGTTTTTCAAATGTCTTCAAGATCAAACAATGTGTTCTTTCCAAGCACTTTTACACTCTGAGGTGGATGAGGCAATACCTTGTTGGGTTCCCACTTGGATAAATCTAGCTGCACATATCTTGTGTGAATGGCTAAATGCTTGACCACACAGGCTCCCCCTTATAGTGCACACACTTCTTGGGTCAGCCAAGCATTAGTACCCATGAATCTCCCATGGCATACTTTCCATCTCTACAACAAAACCGCATGTATGTGTGGGGTGGCTTCAGAGGACATGACCTCTTGCACCAACAAAATAGATAAGGTTTTGGCCTTTTTATAAACAAAGGGTTGTAATGTTGGTATTCCATTCGGGGGGGATTATCCAATGTCGGCGAGAGTCCATTTTTTTCCATCTCATTGGAATAATCCTCATGATATTGGCCTTTGTTCCAATATCCACACTTATATCCCGGGTGGAAGTCGCTTGGCTCTAGCATGTTCCTGGTTGGGTCATTCCCTTCGGTGATTACTTTTTCCCACAAGGCAAGACCTCTAAGATAAACAATAGCAAACAAACATTATTCACCATTGAATTTGTCCTTTTTTCTACTATTTTATGATCTAAAAGTTTCATAGTGTGGTTTTCACTTGAGGATCAACATGTGATTCTCATATCATTTCTTTTCTGATTGAGGGGCTCAATCATTTTGGCATAGTAAGCTTGCATATCTAGTTCAATATCAAAACCCGCTTTATGATCCTTGCATGGCATGTTCTCACATAGTCCCATGAAATAGAAGATAACTTCATCATTTTCAAAAGAATCCAAGATAGGTAGTACTTGTTGGTCCCAATTGATAAGTTTGGGGTATACTAGTTTTAGTTCAGTGAATTGGCTGCTTGAAGCAAAGGATGTAGTGGTTATCATGAATATCAAGGTATCCTCAAGTAAATGTATGATTTTTATGGGTAATTCATCAATGGTATCATCACATGATGTAGCTTACAATGATGAAATTTCAACTCATTTAATAGAAGCACATTTTCCAAGAATGGTCACTTTACAGTACGTACAAGAAAAATATTCTTAGATCATTTCATAGCAACAAGGGATTCTACAAAACAATTGTTTTTCTACCCCATCTTCTCATTCTTGTTTTATCCCTACCCCTCTTTGAATCAAGGAACACTAAGTGGGGGGGTGAATTAGTGTTCTACACTTTTTAAATTTATTAATGTGATCCTTCAAGCACTTACAACATTCAACCAAAATAAATATGCATGAACATAATACAAACAACCACAACGCCATAACACAAGGATTTTTATGTGGAAACTCTATTAGGAGAAAAACCACAGTGGAAGGCCAATCCACAATATGAGTATACATAGAAATAAGTGTTTCTAGAAATAAGAATGCACTTGCATTTAGGCACACTACCTAGAGCTCACTGCTCAAAATAAAAAGGCTCACTACCTTACAAAATATTTAGATTAAATCCATCTGAAGAATTGACTTGAAGCAATAACATCTACTACTGCCTGATTGCAACTCTGATTAAGCACCACAATCAATTTCTTCACCTTTTGTTTGGTTCTTCTCTTTTTCTTTGCTTTGCTTCAATTTGCATCATAAATCCTTTTATCCACAAGTGAAACTATGAATAATCACTCTATAATCCTTATTATATTTGCATCTCACATAAACACACTTCACATCTATATGAAAATGATATAATCAATTGCTTATATATATTTGCAACTAGATATTTAATCGCTACAAGTCGGCTCCAACAAAAGTATGAAAATATTTACAAATTTTTAGCTCAATCCATAATTAATTCGCAATGCACACCAACAAAAGTTGGTCATAGAATAGTGAGGACCCAAATAAACATGATCAAACAAAAAAATAATTAAACAAATACTCCTCAAATATACGCAACATATTATATTCACTAAGTTGGCCTTCATGCATTGTTACACAAGAAAACAATACACCAGATCTTCTAACTTGCACATGAATCCTGATGATTCTCAGATAAGATAGTACGTACACATAAAATACATTTTCTAAGATCCACAACTAAAAATTATAACAAAAAATTGAATGTGAATCGATGAACACAATTCTATCCAATGCTCTATTCTTGTTTGAAAGTTAAACAAAAAACTTTGATCTGACTTTCAATATGATCAAATGTGTTGAATCTCTCTTGTGAAAATTTATCCTTGATGACAATATATGTTACACTGGCATCTTGATGATTACATACTCAGTTGATCTACTTTCTTGAATGGCATATTTACTTCACAATTATCTCTATATATGGTGGTACTGATCATTTAACTCCATGTGCAGATCTCAGTTGAGGCTTTCTGGTTATAGGTTCTATGTTCCACTATTCAAGTTGATTAATTATGGCTTGATCTGTTACAAGCATCTTGAAATTTGAACATGTTCTTGAAGCTCTAAGTATTCAATTTTTGGAATATTACAAGGGTTTGATCATTACTATGTTTATGGCTTTGTGAACTTTACATGAAATCAGTCTTTATCTTTTCATAATTTTTTGGATACCATTGGACATATTAAAGAATTGGATTTTAATGTGATGGAAAATTGGCCCTGGTTAAAGGTATAAAGTTTGATCTCTCATTAGCATTTGATTCGGGTCTCATCCTGGTTAATTCACATGGCTTAAAAGCAAACAACAAAAATAATGTTTTGAGTATCTCTATTTGTCACATTGGAAGTGACTTAGTCTTGATTTCTTAGGGATATAAATGTCAATAGCCATTGATTTCTGGTGGTAATATTTCATGGCATGATTTTTTCAGTATTTATTATAGTCAACAATTGTCAAACGGTAATGAGTTTTTCGACATATGTTTTGGTAAGGCCACGAACATCTTACTGTGGTATTGCTGACTGTTAAGCCAGTAACCACAGTAGTGTGGTGAAAGTGGTTAGCGGCAAGCAAGATAGCTACTACTACACCCTGAATTGTTAGAAAGGTAACCACAGTAGTGCGGTGGAAGCAACTAGCGACAAGCAAGACAACTGCTGCTACACTGCGGGCTATCAGAAGTGTAACCATGGTAGCATGGTGGAGATGGTTAGTAGTATGCAAGGAGCTACCGCTATACCATGGGTAGTCCGAAGGGGGACCGTGATTGTGTGGTAAGGATGTAGATGTCAAATGATATATTGAGTTTTTAATGACAGTCCTCTCGGACTTCAAATGATATCTACCTTGGTAAAGTTTTTTGATTGATTGCGTTGCAAGTTTAGGGAAAAACTTATGCTTCTCTTGTTCGAGGGTATGGAACCATATTCTCATTACCTTCATGGAATCTCTCTCTCATCTATTTCACTATTTAACTGACTATCTTTTTTCAAATCTGAGACAACGAATGGGGAAGCTTGAAAGACAGTCACCATGGTCATTTCTCTTGTCAGGTTCTTAGCATCGGGTGAATGCTCGAAATAGAAATGTGGCATAGGTTGCTCAACTACTCTGCAAATCCAATAAATTGCTCATGGAAAATTATTTTCTGGTCTTCTTAGGTATTCTTTCAGCTTGCTTAACAAATTCGTTACTTCTCAGGCAAGGTTATTTCAAGTTAAGTTTTCTATGCAAAAAGAAAAGTGGAAAATGTCTATTCCTTTCATGATTAGATCTGAAATGCATGATTTCGGTTATGGAAGCATTTTCCTTTTAGTTACTTCTTTTTGTAGTAGTTTTTCAGTGGCCATTATTTAAAAATTACATGCATGCTTTGATGTTGTTTGGTTAAGTTACTGTCTATGTAGGTTGCTTGAGAGGACAATTTTTTCAGTCTGCCTTCTATATTTGCACAATAATTGAGTTCTCCTATTAGAAGACCTTATTCAGTTTGATCCTTCCCTCATGATCACAATATCTAATAGAAATATTGCTTGATAGTAGTATTATAACCTAAAAATTACCTTCAGACAATTCTTTGAAAGTGGAAAACAAGCATCTGTTGCAATTCTTCCAAAATCTAATGTTGGTTTTTGTAAAACAAAAAAATAAAGAGAGAGATTAGGGCTTTATCATTACAGAAAAATCAAAAATAGAAAAGATGAGAGAAGTGTAGTTCTATTAAATGAGGAAAAAGGGTATTCATTAGATTGAAGCTGAAAAATTGGAAAACACAGTGGGTTGTCTGTTTTGTAGTTTTGTGTCATGAGAGACTAAAAATCTGACTGTGAGAAAAAGAAAGAAAGATTATATCACTATAATGTAGTTCTTATGAGAAGTTGTATCAACACTATAACTAGATTATTTTCCTCAAGCTGTATCAAGATTTGATAATGAATGGAATCCTAAAGAGTCATTATTGAATCTTGAGAATTCTATGCATTGTCTGTCAAGAGGCACTTGACAGAAATAAGAGAAATAGAGAGATCCTCTGTATCATTGTATGTTCCATTGAAAAACAAAAAAGGGGTTGGTGATCCTTGAGATTGGTGTCTCTAAACAAAGGGGTTGGTGTTCCTTGAGTCGATGCTCAGAAATTAGCCATTAAGGCATTGTCAAAATAATTATTGAAATGAAAGCCTAAAAAAGGTAGTAGGTTTAGGAGTGGTTTTTCTACCCTGGGAGGGTTTTCCACTTAGCATATCTTGTGTCTACTTTATGGATTTTGTGTTTCAATTGGTTAAGTACTTTACTACTGTAAAATGCTATGATAAACTATTCTCATTTCAGTTTATGTGATTACATTCAAATATATGAATGATTTTATCATTCTTAAATGAGAGCATATGTATGGTTCTTTTCAGTTTCAATTAAATTTGGTAAAGAAGTTTAAAACACTCATTCACCCCCCCGTCTTAGTGTATTTTCACTCCAACAATTGGTATCAAAGCTTAGGGTCCTCTGATAGGTCTTTCCATCCTAGGATTGATTCTGGACTTGGAGTCTATTCAAAAATGTCTTGAGCTCATGAAGGTAGTTCCATGAACAGAGCTCTGTTATTTGATGGAACTGATTATGTATTCGGGAAAATCAGAATAGAAACTTATCTAACTTGTATTGACCTTGATTTATGGAGCATAGTATTGTATGGGTACACTCTACCAACTACTTTTCCTACTACTTCTAATGAAAAGAAAAGATATGAAACCAATGTAAGAGAAAGAAATCCTCTTTTGTGTGCTCTGACTAAAGATGTTTTTATCAAAGTCATGCACTACAGTTCTGCTAGGGAAATTTGGCCTAAACTTGAAACTATCTATGAACCCCTAAACCTGGAAATGCACAAAGAAGACAAACATTGTTAATGATTGATCAAACTGCATGTAAAGATTTGAAGGATTCCCCATGAAATCCACCTATTAAGCTAAAATTAGGAAAATGAAGAACATAAAGCAAGAAACTTGAGCTAAATCCTAATTAAGCCAATAAGTTAAAGATCTTATTGGGGAATTGGTGCCAATGATGTGTTGCAATTGGCCCTTTCCTAATTCCTATTGTTGCAATGTGGATTGATTAAGAAATGGTCAAATCTCGAAAGATATTTGAGCATAACCTTGGGGCAAATGTGAAAATGATAAGAGTGTATGAACAAAATGAGCAAAATGAATTCTCACTTGAAGAGAGTAACTTTGCATCTGAGTTGTGGATGAAGATTGAGGAGAAGAGTCTCCAATTTATAGATTCAAATCTTGGAAGAGATAGTGGAAATAAGCAATGTGGGACAAAAGATAGTCCAATGGCATTGTGCCACTTGTCCACATGTGATTGGATGAGGAATATGTAAGTTTTGGCCAATGTGCCCATAAATGCAATTAGGTGGCATTTCAAACTTGAGAAATGACATGTTGAAGAGGGAAAAGGAATGAAGTTAATGTCACTTGGCTCAAGGTTAAGGACATGTAAGAGGCTTTTAATGCCTTGTTGGAAGGACCGCACCCACTCGGCCTTTTTGAATTCAAAAGAGGAATATTCCCTTTTTGATGTTTTGTGAGGGAAAATAGGAGAATTAATAAATCAAAGTAATTGATTTATTGTGCAAGCTGCATTCTCTAGAGAATTTTAGTGAGAAGGATTAACTTAATCAAGGATTTGATTAACTTAATGAAGAATTAGGTGATGTCACAATTTAGACTTAGATTTATGAGTTGATTTAAGTCAGAAATTGAGAGGAAATGATTAATTTAATAAATGATTTGATTTATTTAATAAAGAAGGAATGTGTTAGATTAAATCAAATAAGGTTTAATTTATTTAATTTAGTAGAAGGACTTTAGAGATTTTAATTAAATAAAATGATTTATTTAATTAAATAGCAATGTAGGGTTAATTAAATTAAATTGATTAATTTAATCCAAGGAGGTGATAGACTTAATCCAATAAATAGTGATTTATTGAATTAAAGGATAAAAAGTGATGAAATGCTGAGAATTTGATCTGAGAGGAAACATTGTTAGTAATCAGGATCAGTTGTGCCAAAACGAATTTGTACATTTTTCATGTCTACATTTTTCCCCTCTTTGAAGCATTGTACTTGTTGCTTTGATTCAAAGAATAAACTATTCTGATCGAAGGTCCGGGATTTTGATTTTATTTTTTTTTTTTTTGCCCCATTGCTACCCCAGTAGAAGGATATTGCTAGATATTGCCCCCTCAAGAGAGCGAACCAAAATTTTGGATTTTTGGATGGTCTCGCGAAAAAGATGACAAGGTGCTCGACACGACAGAAATGCCCCAAAATGCAAAAAAACTGCCTTAAAATGCCAGAAGGGATGCAAAACGACTCTTAGTTGGATGAAGATGGGCTCAGGGACCAAAACCCAAGCTGGGAGGTCAAATTAGGTCAAAAGACCCTAATTTTCAGGCTTCAATAGACCACGAGGGGTCATTTTCAATTCATTTTGCAATCTTAGCCTTTAGAAAATTTCAACTTTTAGCCCTGAGTTTGAGTGGAAATGGCGCAACGACAGCTTCCCAGGCACGTGACGGAGAGGGTTCAGACACATTAGTGGCAAGTTAGCGTAGGACCCGTAGTATGTACCCCTATCTGTCTTTTAATTTTATTGTTTTATGTGCATTAAATAGGGTTAAGTTTATGCTCAAACTATGCGGTGCCATTGGCACCGTAAAAAGTGTTGTATCGCAACCGCACGGTGTTGTATTGCATTGCATATGTGAAGTGCCCCACACGGGCCAGTTTGTAATTTAGCGTTTGGTAACCCAAAATTCTGCCGCATGTTCCTATTCCACTGTGCGATGTAGTTAGTAAATTAGGGTTTGCATCAAACAGGACCGCATATGAAAAGTGGTCCATGCGGGTTACTTTGCAACTGCAAAAATGGCAAATTTCACTACGGCAGTATAGTTTGGAATTTTTCAAATTGTGCCACGCTCGCAAATAGCGTCGCATTTTCCAGTTTAAGGTAGATTTGAAGCTTTATTATTTTATTTTTCTGATGCGATAACCTTCCCTGTGCAGGAGCCTAGTGTGCTCTATTCACGGGAGCATCGATGGCTAGTGCTTAGTAGATTAGGGGTTATGCCTAAGCTGGTCTAAGAGCACCTTGGTGCCATTGGCCTTTGGTACATTGTGTATTCCCCTCCTATTCGGGCTCACCTAGACATGCTTACGGCTCTGGAAAAGCGATGGCATAGTGAGACCTCCTCCTTCCATCTTCCCACTAGCGAGGCCACTATCACACTTGAGGATGTATGGCGCATCCTCTGATTGCCCATTCACGGGACTCAAGTCATATATGATTCAGATGCTGGCAGAGAGGCCTGTTATGAAGTGATGCAGGTGGATGTTATTGAGTTTTGCGATGGTCAGATCGACCTAGAGCTGTATTGTGACCATGTGCACATGTACCAACTAATTATTACTGCTATTATCTTAGGCCTTGTAGTACCTGATCGACAAGGCCGATACTTCAGTCCAGGATGGGGACTTGCATGGGATCAGATGGTTCATCAGAGGGAGTTCTTTTCTTGGGGACCGATATTACTGGCGTCCCTTTATAGGGACCTTCATGAGTTTTCCTACTTGGACAATAGGTCCATTGGGGCAGGAGGCACCTTACTACATGTGTGGGGATGGGAGAGAATCTCAGTGCTTTGTCTAGACATCACACCAGTTCCTTTGGAGATAGATGATTCCCTTGTTTGGCGGTATGGTGGGGCATTGATGCAATTTTCATTTACTGGTGCGAGTGGTATTCTGCACTGGTGACGGGTTCTTGATGAGATGAGAGAGTTTGTCTAGAGATGATGGATGGGTATTGGTCTATGCTGAGATGATGATCAGCAACTATTTTTTGCTTAGTAGGACAGACTGATGCAAGGCCGAGAGCATACTATGATTGAGAGATAATTTCTAGACAGGGTTGCTCATCAATTCAGGGAGGTACAAGATAGGCCCAATGACCAATATGTGGCCATCTTTGCATGTACTACTAGGGAGACAACATGGGGCCAGCCCATCCTGGCAGTCAAGGCAGTGTCCTCTTTTAGGTAGTTAGTGGCTCGACCATGGACATATGATCAGGGGCTGACAGATGCAGGGGTTACTCCAGCTTATAGGGCCTGGTTCAGACCTCCACCTTGATTGACAGTTCCAAGCATAGTTGTTCCATGACGCAGACGCATGGGTCAGGCAGCTGGCAGAGGGCGGGGTAGAGGATGAGGTGAGGCATCTCCTCATCAGACACCTCCCAAGGACGGGGATCAAGATGGTCAGTCGAGGGTAGATCCTCAGCAGCAGCCAGTGAGACAGCTAGTAGGGCAGCCCGTAAGACAGCCAGCAGGACAACCAGCAGGGCAGCCAGCAGGGCAGCCAGCAGGATAGCCAGTAGGGCATCTCGATCACAGGGATGCATTGATTCAGTAGCTATAGGGGTAGGTACAGGCTCTGACTGCAAAGAGAGGCCAAGTACGATCCGAGAGGGATCAAGAGATAGGCCAGTGGAGACAGTTAGAGAGTGCATCATCCTCATCTCAGGCCCAATCGATTGATATTCGGGATTACAAAGAGGCTATCAGAGAGGCCAAGTACTATCGACATCATTATCGACAGGTAGTGCCATCAGATCGTAGAGTTCTAGACTTTTCTTAGCAGATAGGGAGGTGACCAACAAAGGCACATGGTGAGAGACAAGATGGGGAGGGTAGCAGCCAGCAGGGCCCACCCCCTTTTTGATCACATTACAGATTTGCTTCATTTTTGATATACGGCCTGCAGTATTTGGCCTTATTGTATTATGTATCTGATGAACACCTAATCCAATTTTGTATCATAATAGTGATTTTTGATGATATATATGAGATGATTCACCTTTTTTGTGATGTACATGCAAATATGTGAATGCAAATATGTGATGTTATGAGATGTTTCTATCCTTATGGTTCATGTGATATAGTGTATGTAATGAATGCATTTATTTTTGTATATTTTTCATGCTTTATGGATGTAATGTATGATGGTGTAATGTTATGCTTAAGATGTTTCAAAATAACAGCTTTGTTTTATTCTTCATATGATATGATGCCATGTGTTTTTTATTCTAATGATTGTGTGGATGCAAGGTGTATGCATGGGTGATGCTTTTGATTACTGTTATGATACCATGTTAGCATGGAAAATAAGATAGAAGAAACACATAGTTAATAAGTTAGTCCTGATGATGATGATTTACATTGCTAGGAATTTAGGATTTTCAAAGGGTCAATTGCATTATGTTTGATAACACACATGGGTACGATGCATCAAGGTATTAAGAACTAGGATGGTGTTTGTACCTAGTGTGACGGACTTTGACTTGACAATAAGATAGGAGTATTCTTGTTCACACTTAACACACACAATTCATTCGGGATGTAGTTCATACATTCTAAACATCTTAGACCAAAACACAGAAAAGCAAGCTTTCCTATGTGATCAACAAGATACCTAAAATATCCTCCCTACAAACAAAACAAAATATGCACAACTAAGTTATCTTACAAGCGTATCCTATAAGCATAGTAGATAAAAAGATAATGATCATTGCTCCATTCCTTTCTCTCTAAACCTATTTTATTTAGGCATCATCGAGAGGTCCTTGGAATGATCGCAAAAAATAAGATAAGTCTAAAAGAGACCAAGATAAAATAAACAAATAAGCTGATGTTCTTCATACCACTAGCCAAGACTAACTACTGTGAGGGGTACCTGATGCTTATGTCCATCGTAGGAAAGCTTCATCCTAGGACATGTAGTGATCAAGGTTTTTGGTAGGACTGATTCGGTGATAAGCTATTGATACTCCGAGTTGACCAACTTGCTTGCTTACTGACTTAGACTTCCAAGACTTTGATGATTTAGAGTGTTCACTTTGGAACCTGCTAGACTTGCTTCTGACTGACTGACCAAAGGGTGAAAGTGATGATTGATTTATTATGAGTGAAATGATCACAAGTAAAAGCGAGATGAAATGGATGCACCATTTTGGGTTTTTCAGATATTTTGAGGCTATTTTTGGTATTTTCACATTTTTCAATATTTTTGGTATTTTCAAGATTTACAACGAACAGACTAACTGAAAAACTTATCCTAGGGGTCTCAGGATCTAATCCATAAATTAGCCTTGCCTACATTATATACGCAGAGACCACATAGTTCGACGGACGACAGACTGACTTGATGAAAAGATGGACAAATGGATTGCCCTTTTATTTTCTTTAGAGGACTAACCTAAGATGCAAACTAGATGGGCAAGTGGATTGCCAATGTGACAGACGCTTAAGGACTTACCCTAACTATCTCGGGGGATGATCAAAGATCAACCTTGCCTATGTTCAAGCTTAGAGACGATGTAGTTTGACAAGGTGAAAGACTAACAAGATTGAATGATGAACTTCTTTGAAGATTTTCTAATATTTAGACATGTTTTTGGATTTTTGAATGATTTGGATATGTTTTGGATTTTGTATGAATTTTTTGAATGTTTTTGATTTTTTGATGAGCTTTTGAAAAAAGATCATGAGAACGTACACGAATCCGATCTGATGCCGATATAGGAATATGCCCCCAGTGTTTAAGCAATAGAGTACTTGAACAAAGGCAGGACAAACTGACCTTAGGAATATGCCAAGTAGTACTATGGTGGAATATGATATGGGTATCAGTTCAGGCTATGGTATGGATGCGAGTGAATGGGTGGATGGAGGATTAATGAAATGTGTTGGAATGGATGAGTGAGTCATGCAGATCCTAGTACATGGGGAGTGCTTTATTTACACTTGGCGCCTGTTTTCCATGTTTTCACCAAGGTACTTGTCCAAAGTGCCACCAAAGTGGTTTTCACTAGAGGACAATTTTTTCTCTTTACTATTTTCAATCCTTTTCTAATTTTTTGGATTTTTTGATCTTTTGATTTTTTCGTTGTCACCAAGACACTTGTTTGCCAGGTTTTCATCAAGGTAACCATTTTTTTAGGACTTTTTCTGATTGTTTTTTTGTATTTTTTGGTTCTATACCTTGCAAGATTTAGGAATATAACTTTTTGAGGTGTGAACTATTCATGGGCTTTTAAAGCAGCTCACCTTCTAGTGTCAACAACTGATATGCCCCCGATTTGTAGCTTGTAGTGATGATAAAGGGTCCCAGCCAATTGGGCTCAAACTTTCCTTTTGTATCCAAATTTGGCACATTCTTTTGGTTTTCTTTCAGCATGAGGTCACCAACTTGGAAAGTGTGTTGTCTAATCTTCTTGTTGTAGCTCCTTTTTAGGTGATTCTAGTACACTTGTAGATGGTTAAGGGCATCCATGCACCTTTCATCTAGTAATTCTAGCTCATTGAGTCTTGTGACCCTATATTCCTCATCTGTGATGAGATTTTTCAATGATATCCTCAGTGACAGGAGCTTGATCTCAATAGGGAGGATGGATTCTAATTCGTAGACCAGAGAGAATGGGGTGGCACCTTTTGGCATATGGATGCTAGTGCGATAGGCCCATAAGGTGGGATTTAGCTACAAATTCTAGTCACCACTAGAGTCATTGACTATTTTCTTGAGGATTTTCAAAATGGTTTTATTTGTAGCTTTTGCTTGGCCATTGCCTTGTGGATGGTATGGAGTGGAAAAATGGTGTTGGATTTTGAATTTTTTGCACAAATCACGGACATCCTAATTTTTGAAGGGTGTCCCATTATCAAAGATAATGGATTGGGGAACACCGTATCAACAAATGAGGTAATTCAGGATGAACTTGGATATTTGTTTTCCCGTGATGTAGGTCATGGGAATTGCTTCGACCCACTTTGTGAAATATTCGGTGGCGGTGATCATGAACTTATGGCCATTGCATGATGTGGGCTATATTTTACCAATGAGATCGAGCCCCCATTGTGAAAAGGGCCAAGGTGTAACAATGGCATGCAGTTCTTGAGCTGGTTCATGAGCTGGTGCCTCTCTTTCCATCGTCGGCTAGTAGTACCCTGTTCTCAACAACTTTTTAGCCAAGGTCATACCACTTGAGTGTGACCTACACATGCCATTGTGTAAATCAGTCAAAGCAGTTAGGGCTTCCTCAGGTTTTAAGCAACCTAGCAAGGTTCTGTCAGTACTTCTACAGAAGAGGGTATCTCCTACGATGATGAATCGTGAAGTCCTTTTGACAAAAGTGCATTTTAGGTTTAGAGTGATGTCAGCGAGGAGGATTCCTAACTTTAGGTAGGTGTATATATCATGATACCAAAAATCATCGGGACCAATGAGTTCACACGCGTATTCTGGCTCTAGTACCTCGAAAGTGGGTATGAAAAGCTGCTCTACAAGGAATTCATGTTTTGAGATGTTGCGAGGGATATCTATTAAGGATCTAATTGTCTCCATTGCATCCGCTACTCTGTTGTTTGTCCTTGGTATCTGATCAATGGTAATGTCGATGAAAGATTCCTTAAGGCTTTCTACCACCTTCTTGTATGGTGTGAGCTTATCATCCATCGTTTGGTATTCACCATTGACTTGGTTGATGATAAGTTGCGAGTCCCCATATACTTTTAGTGCCATGATTCACCACTGTGCTGAAATCTTGAGGCCTATGGTCAAGGCCTCGAATCCTGCAATATTGTTAGTACAAGGGAATGCCAGCTTGTATGATCTAGGTATGCAATCTCCTTGCGGCATGATGAAGAACACACTAGCTCCTGATCCATGTTGCCTGTGAGAGCCATCAAAGTATAACTTCCAGTGGTCTACTACACCAAGCTTAAAAAGGGACTCATTTGGGAATTCTGATATAAGTGGGTTATCTGTGTAGAGGAGAACTTCTCCTAGTTGATCCGTAATGACTTGTTCTTTTATGGTTTTTCATTCTACATACTCGATATCATGTTCAGATAATATCATTACCCACTTAGCCATTCTACTTGTAAGCGCTGCTTTTGACAATAGGTACTTTAGAGGGTCTATTTTGGCAATCAACTTGATTTGGTGCACTAGCGTGTAGTGTCTAAATTTCTGAGCCACAAATACTAGTGCTAGGCAAGCTTTTTCTATTGACGTGTAATTGAGCTCATGTTCCACCATCGTTCTACTAATGTAGTAGATAGCCCGCTCAGTTCCCTTTTCATCATGTTGGGCTAAAAGGGCCCCTAGGGTGGCTGTTGTTACTGAGATGTATAGGATTAATGGTTTCCCCACAATTGTTGGCATCAACACAAGTGGTGTAAGTAGATATTCTTTTATTTTGCTGAATGCTTGCTCACATTTGTCATCCCATATGAAAGCTACTCCCTTGTGAAGTAGGTGTGAATAGGCAATTTGTTTATCTACAAGTTGTGCTATGAATCTCCAGATAGACTAGAGTCTACCTTGCAATCCTCTTTGTTGTTTTAATGTTCTTGATGCTTCCATTCCAAGGATTGCTTTTATCTTTGTAGGGTCCACCTCTATTCCTCTCATTGAAACTATGTATCCTAGTAGCTTTCCTGATTGTACCCCAAAGACACACTTCTTCGAGTTGAGTCTAACCTTATATTGTTTGATCCTGTCAAAGATAGCACTTAGAGTTGCTATATGGTCTTGTCTCTTCTTTGATTTAGCTAGTATGTTGTCTACATAATGTTTGACTATTTTATGGATCATGTCATGGAAGATTAATGTCATAGCTCTTTGGTATGTAGCTCCTGCATTTTTCAACCGAAATGGCATTACATTCTAGCAATAGGTGCCCCAAGGACATGTGAATGTTGTCTTGTGTTGGTCTTCTTTTGTGATCATTATCTGATTGTACCCCGAGAAGCCATCCATTAGGGAGAGCATCTCATGTCTGGCCGTCATATCCACTATCATGTCAATGTTGGGTAGTGGAAAGTCATCCTTAGGAAATGCTTTGTTTAGGTCTCTGAAATCAGTGCAGATGTGGAAGCCCCCTTTTGGTTTTGAGACTGGTACGAGATTTGATACCCATTCTGGATAGTCAATCAAGTGTATGAAGCCAACATCCAAAAGTTTATGCAGCTCAATCTTTACAAGCAAGGCTATTTGTGGGTGCATCTTCCTTAGCTTTTGTCTGACTGGTTTTCCTCTAGGGTAAACATCCAAATGATGAACTACTACTTCAGGGTCCAAGCCTGGCATGTCTACATAGGTCCACGCAAAATTTACCTTTTTCTCCTTTAGTTATGCTACCAATAGTTATTGTTCCTCTATTTGAAGTGTTTGGGCGTAGAATGTAATTTGTGGCTCTGTTTCTATTCCCAGGTTGATAGGGTTGCACGGTTCTGCCAATACTGCTAACTTCTCCTAGTATAGAGTAGTAAGGGGGAGATTGAATCCTTCATCCTCCGGTGCCTTAGGGAGGTTTTCACCATCAGATGCATCCTTTATTTTTACTGTTTTATGGCTAGAGAGTGCCACAGTGTGGTTTTCACTCAATACCTGTGAGCTTATTCTCGATCTTTTTCTTTTGCGACTAAAGGACTCAATTGTCTCCCCATAGTATGCTTGTGTGTCCAATGTGATGTTGAATCTAGCCTTGTGATCCCCACTTGGAACTATATCCCTTAGTCCCATGAATTTCAATAGGGCTTCATTGTTTTTTAACGAGTCTAGAATTGGTGGTTCTCGTTGGTCATGATCGATGAGTTGGGGGTGCACTAAGGTGATTTTGTGGGTTGGTTGGATTGGCTCAGCAGGTGAGGCACTAATCATTAACAAGGTGGACTCCTCGAAAAGCCTAGGGAGACTTGCTATGGTATCCTCATCATCACTACTAGCGCAAACATCGGTAATGTCAAAGGTGTAATTGTTGAGTTGGATCCATAGGCAAACGGGTGGTCTAGGGATTGTTGTTGTTACCTGAGGAGAGGACCAGACTGCTCTTATGGGTGTACTTCAGCCACATATGGTTATACTCGGGGGATTATAGCCGAGGCTAATGTTTAGCATCCTTCTTTCCACCATAATGGGCTCCAACCATCCATCACTATTTCTTCCTAGGCTTTCATTCCTATTATAGCCCATGTCGAACATCATTTGTAACCCTTTGTTTGTTTCCTCCATGGGTAGGGTGGGAGTGGGTCTTTCATCTTGGTACAGAGTGTTTGTGATGTCCTCCGTGTACACATTCCCCCGACTGAGATCTCCCCAATGGTGGAATCCAGAGGGATTCATTCTAGTGCAAACAAGTGTTTGAATCAATTGTGGTTGCCCATGTGACCTAGGAGATTGTGGTAACTCTCCTACAACAAAAGAATTTCTCTTCATTCTCTAATCACCAGATCCATTGTCCTGTATCATGTTTTTGATCTCAGATATGTCGGGGATGGTGGATTTCTCTGTCGTAGAAGTGGAGGTGAGATTAGTTGGGTCTATGTATGAAGTGGAGGGTTTGGATTAAATGGTGAATGAATTTGTTGTGTTGGCTTTCGGTGGGATTGGTGGTGGAGCAGGAATGATGCCAACTATCATGTCGGATGGAGGGATTTTTGTGGTCATTGTGATTTGGGTTGTTGGAGGGGTGTTTGAGATGATTTGTCCTTGAGGAGGCATGCTTTCGGAGACTTGAGGACAAATAGATGCATTAACCATGGTGACAGGAATAGTTGTGATTTATTGTGAGGATATGGGGAAAAGAAGCAAGTTCAGAGTGGTTGTCGGATTGCTTGGATTGGAAAAAATTTTGATGGGTAAAGGTGGGAGATCTATTCCAAGGGGTCATGCGGATGTGAAAGGAAGTGGGGGAAGGGATGATGCACCACTTTGGAAAGAGAAACGATTGATAGCTTCCGTTGTTCCAAACAAGCCAGCTTCCTCATGTGGTGGGGTAGTTGGTATGTTCAATTGATAGACTGGTGAGGTGTGAAATGAGGATGAACCAGCGGTATTATGAAATGTGAGTGGGACGTATGGGTGAGATGGGTTTTCCAGAATAGATGTAGTCGGTGTGGGGGTGATGATTGCTTCTTTATTAGCCACAAGGTGGTTTTTTTGCAATTCTTGGAACATGGCACTCCCCTTGTTCACATTTGGGGAGGTTGGTGTGATGACTGATGTGATGCAAGGTACTTCTTGGTTGATGTCATATGAAGGGGATGCATTTGTACTAGTTCTTGTGTTAAGGTCGGGAGGGGGCATGACCCCTCCTCTTTCTATCGTATTTAGGTATTTGAACATAGCACTAACAATTTTGTGGTTCTCTAGATTTTGAACCATTTCCATGATTTCATTTGGTGTCATCCCCATGTCTTCATTTGTGTTGTCCTCTTGATGACTCTCCTCTTGAGGATTTTGTGATGATAAGGGAGAGTTGCTTGGGGGATTTCTTGATCCCGCTAAGTTCACTTCAGTGTTTAAATGACTTATGTCCATAGAAGCTGATATTTCTTTGATATTCTCCATGTCCTTCTTGTATTGAGATCTTGTTTGGACCATAAAAAATAGGGATTTGTTCGATCCTAATCCTTTCGGTCCAAAAAAGAAGAACTAGGGAAGCTAAAAGATCAAAGATGGTGATAATGGTGATGGGTTAAATGGATGGGATGAGTGAAAACCTTTTTTGAAGAACTTTTTGAAGGTATGCACTAAACTTTGTAAGGGATTTTGATTTGATAGATTGTGATAATTTGACTAGATGCGTTAAGTCAAACAAGATTGTTGTGAAGTTGTTTTCCCTAGCAAGTTGTGTTATCTTAAGGGAACTTGCACAAATGGATGAATTGACAAAGTGTGTTATGCCAATGTGTTTGAGAACTAATAGACTTTAAGAAGTTGTGTTATCTCAAAGAAAATCTGTCTAATGGTTTAAGACTATGTTTGCTAAGTGTGTTTAAGCCAAGATATGATGATGTTGATTTAGCCCTCTAAGTTTAGCATGATGATTGATTCTAGAGTTCTCAAAAGTTTTGATGATGAAATGAGATTTGGTTGATGGAGGAAAGGATGAGAATGACAAATTTGATCTTGAACCTTAACCTAGATACGACTCTTTCTACAAAACCTTAGTATTGAAGAACACACTAGACTTCCTATGGGAGAAATGCAAACCTTTGGAAAAGTTCAGGATTTTGTTGGCAATAAAATGCATACAATGTGGGATTGTTTCTTGAGGCCTTTTTGTAGAAATTGTATACAAGTCTCTGCCTTAGTTCAAGGAGCATCTCAAGGCATTGGTTACGGATTTTTAGACTCACTTTCTTGAACTTTGGCTTTGGGATTTTAATTTTGTGGGAAATCATTGGAAATAACACATGTGTAATTAAATTTGTCTCTTTATCTTAGTTAAATGAGGTTCTTTTTATCCAAGACAATTGCTTGCTTAAGTTTTCAAACTATATGTCTAGTGTCCCATTCTCTTTCTCATCCCATAAGGTCCTTTGTGTGGAAATTGAGGAAAATAGGGAAAAAGTTTCCTTATGTTTATCATTATTGGAAACAAATAATGGGATAAATTTTACACTTAGAAACCTCTAGGAATGTGATTCCTAGGGAAAGCAAGAATGGGCAAGTTTGTCAATAGGTATTTGTTTCCCACAAGGTGTTTTGAAACTTCAAGGTTTTTTATGTATGCTCATTTTTCAAATGTCTTCAAGATCAAACAATGTGTTCTTTCCAAGCACTTTTACACTCCTAGGTTGATGAGGCAATACCTTGTTGGCTTCCCACTTGGATAAATCTAGTTACGCATATCTTGTGCGAATGGCTAAATGCCTGACCAGACAGGCTCCCGCTTACAGTGCACATACTTCTCAGGTCAGCCAAGCATTAATACCCATGAATCTCCCATGGCATACTTTCCATCTCTACAACAAAACCACATGTATGCGTGGGGTAGCTTCAGAGGACATGACCTCTTGCACCAAAAAAATAGATAAGGTTTTGGCCTTTTTCTAAACAAAGGGTTTTAATGCAAGCATTCCATTCGGGGGGGATTATTCAACGTTGGTGAGAGTCCATTGTTGTCCATCTCATTGGAATAATCCTTGTGATATTGGCCTTTGTTCCAATATCCACACTCATATCCTGGGTGGAAGTCGCTTGGCTTTAGCGTGTTCTCGATTGGGGCATTCCCTTGGGTGATTACCTTTTTCCACAAGGCAGGCCCTCTAAGATAAACAATAGCAAACAAATATTATTCACCATTGAATTTGTCCCATTTTCTACTATTTTATGATCTAAAAGTTTCATAGTGTGGTTTTCACTTAAGGATCAACATGTGATTCTCATATAATTTATTTTGTGATTGAGGGGCTCAATCATTTTGGCATAGTAAGCTTGCGTATCTAGTTCAATATCAAAACCTGCTTTATGATCCTTGCATGGCATGTTGTCACATAGTCCCATGAAATTGAATATAACCTCATCATTTTCAAAAGAATCCAAGATAGGTAGTACTTGTTGGTCGCAATTGATAATTTTGTGGTAGACTAGTTTTAGTTCAGTGAATTGGTTGCTTGGAGCAAAGTATGTAGTGGTTATCATGAATATCAAGGTATCCTCAAGTAAATGTATGATTTTTATGTGTAATTCATCAATGGTATCATCACATGATGTAGCTTACCATGATGAAAGTTCAACTCATTTAATAGAAGCACATTTTCCAAGAATGGTCACTTTACATGTGGTACATACAAGAAAAATATTCTTAGATCATTTCATAGCAACAAGGGATTCTACAAAACCATTGTTTTTCTACCTCATCTTCTCATTCTTGTTGTATCCCTACCCCTTTTTGATTCAAGGAACACTGAGAGGGGGGTGAATTAATGTTCTGCACTTTTTAAATTTATTAATGTGATCCTTCAAGCACTTATAACATTCAACCAAAAGAAATATGCATGAACATAAAAAAAAAAACCACAACACCATAACACAAGGATTTTTATGTGGAAACTCTATTAGGAGAAAAACCATAGTGGAAGGCCAATCCACAATATGAGTAGACTTAGAAATAAGTGTTTCTAGAAATAGGAATGCACTTGCATTTAGGCACACTACCTAGAGCTCACTACTCAAAATTAAAAAGGCTCACTACCTTACAAAATATTTAGATTAAATCCACCTGAAGAATTGAATTGAAGGAATAGAATCTACTAATGCCTGATTGTAACTCTGATTAAGCACCACAATCAATTTCTTCACCTTTTGTTTGGTTCTTCTCTTTTTCTCTGCTTTGCTTCAATTTGCATCATAAATCCTTTTATGCACAAGTGAAACTATGAATAATCACTCTATAATCCTTGTTATATTTGTATCTCACATAAAAAAACTTCACATCTATATCAAAATGATACAATCGATCTCTTATATATATATTTGCGACTAGAGATTTAATCCCTACAAGTCAGCTCCAACAAAAGTATGAAAATATTTAAAAATTGTCAGCTCAATCCATAATTAATTCTCAATGTACACCAACAAAAGTCAGTCATAGAATAGTGAGGACCCAATTCAACATGATCAAACAAAAAAATAATTAAACAAATACTCCTCAAATATATGCAACATATTATATTCACTAAGTTGGCCTTCATGCATTGTTACACAAGAAAACAATACACTAGATCTTCTAACTTGCACATGAATCCTGATGATTCTCATATAAGATAGTACGTACACATAAAATACCTTTTCTAAGATCCACAACTAAAAATGACAACAAAAAATTGCATGTGAATCGATGAACACAATTCTATCAGATGCTCTATTCTTGTTTGAAAGTTGAACAAAAAACTTTGATCTGGCTTTCGATATGATAAAATGTGTTGAATCTCTCTTGTGCAAATTTATCCTTGATGACAATATATGTTACACTAGCATCTTGATGATTACTCACTCAGTTGATCTACTTTCCTAATTGGCATATTTACTTCTCAGTTGAGGCTTTCTAGTTACAAGTTCTATGTTCCACTATTCAAGTTGATTAATTATGGCTAGATCTGTTACAAGCATCTTGAAATTTGAACATGTTCTTGAAGCTCTTAGTATTCAGTTTTTGGAATATTATAAGGGTTTGATCATTACTATGTTTATTGCTTTGTGAACTTTACATGAAATCAGTCTTTATCTTTTCACAATTTTTTGGATACCATTGGACATATTAAAGCATTGGATTTTAATGTGATGGAAAATCAGCCTTGGTTAAAGGTATAAAGTTTGATCTCTCATTAGCATTTGACTTGGGTCTCATCCTGTTTAATTCACATGGCTTAAAAGTAGACAACAAAAATAATGTTTTGAGTATCTTTATTTGTTACATTGGAAGTGAATTAGTCTTGATTTCTTGGGGATAGAAATGTCAATAGCCATCAATTTCTAGTGGTAATATTTCATGGCACAATTTTTTCGATATTTCTTATAGTCAACAATTGTTAAACGGTAATGAGTTTTTCAACATATGTTTTGGTAACGCCATAGACATCTCACCGTGGTCTCGCTGACTGTTAAGTTGGTAACCATAGTATTGTGGTGAAAGCGGTTATCGAAAAGCAAGATAGCTACTACTACACCCAGAGTTGTCAGAAAGGTAACCACGGTAGTGCGGTGGAAGCAACTAGCAACAAGCAAAACAGCTACCGCTACACCACGGGTTGTCAGAAGTGTAACTGCGGTAGCACGGTGGAAACGGTTAGTAGTATGCAAGGAGCTACCACTATACCACAGGTAGTTTGAAGGGGGACCATGGTTGTGCGGTAAGGATGTAGATGTCAAATGATATATTGAGTTTTTAATGATAGTCCTCTCGGACTTCAAATGATATCTATCTTGGTAAAGTTTCTCGATTGATTACTTTGCAAGTTTAGGGAAAAACTTATGCTTCTCTTATTTGAGGGTTTGGAACCATATTCTTGCCACCTTCATGTAATCTCTCTCTCATCTGTTTCACTATTTAATTGACTGTCTTTTTGTAACTCTTGAACAATGAATGGGGAAGCTTGAAAAACAATCACAATGGTCATTTCTCTTGTCAGGTTCTTAGCATCGGGTGAATGCTCGAAATAGAAATGTGGCACAGGTTGCTCAACTACTCTGCAAATCCAATAAATCGCTCATGGAAAATTCTTTTCCGGTCCTCTCAGGTATTCTTTTAGCTTGCTTAACAAATTCATTACCTGTCAGCCAAGGTTATTTCGAGTTAAGGTTTCTATGCAAAAGGAAAAGTAGAAAATGTCTATTCCTTTCATGATTAGATCTGAAATGCATGATTTCGGTTATGGAAGCATTGTTCTTTCAGTTACTTATTTTTCCATTAGTTTTTCAGTGGCCTTCAATATTTGCTTTGATGTTGTTTGGTTAAGTTATTGTATGTGCAAGTTGCTTGAGAGGACAGTTTTTCAGTCTGCCTTCAATATTTGTACAATACTTGAGTTCTCTTGTTAGAAGACCTTATTCAGTTTGATCCTTCCCTCATGATCACAATATCTTCTAGAACTATTGCTTGATAGTAGTATTATAACCTAAAAATTATCTTCAGATAATTCTTTGAAAGTGGAAAACAAGCAACTGTTGCAATTCTTCAAAAATTTAATGTTGGTTTTTGTAAAATGAAAAAAAAAGAGAGAGATTAGGGCTTTATCATTACAAGAAAATCAAAAATAGAAAAGATGAGAGAAGTGCAGTTCTATTAAGTGAGAAAAAAGGGTATTCATTAGATTGATGCTGAAAATTTGGAAAAGACAGTGGGTTGTCTATTTTGTAGTTTTGTATCATGGAAGACTAAAAATCTGACAGTGAGAAAAAGAAAGAAAGATTATATCACTGTAATGCAGTTCTGATGAGAAGTTGTATTGACACTGTAACTAGATTATTTTCCTCAAGCTGTATCAAGATTTAATAATGAATGGAATCCTAAAGAGTCATTCTTGAATCTTGAGAATTCTATGCATTGTCTATCAAGAGGCACTTGATAGAAATAAGAGAAATAGAGAGATCCTCTGTATCATTGTATGTTCCATTGAAAAATAGAAAAGGGGTTGGTGCTCCTTGAGATTGGTATCTCTAAATAGAGGGGTTGGTGTTCCTTGAGTTGGTGCTCAGAAATTAGCCATTAAGGCATTGTCAAAATAATTATTGAAATGAAAGCCTGAAAAGGCTGGCAGGTTTAGGAGTGGTTTTTCTACCCTAGAAGGGTTTTCCACTCAACATATCTTGTGTCTACTTTATGGATTTTATGTTTCATTTGGTTAAGTAATTTACTACTATAAAATGCTATGATAAACTATTCTCATTTCAATTTATGTGATTACATTCAAATATATGAATGATTTTATCATTGTTAAATGAGAGCATATGTATGGTTCTTTTTAGTTTCAGTTAAATTTGCTAAAGAAGTTTAAAACACTCATTCACCCCCCCATCTTAGTGTATTTTCACTCCAACAATTTGTATCATAGCTTAGGGTCCTCTAATAGGTCTTTCCATCCTAGGATTGATTCCGGACTTGGAGTCTATTCAAAATGTCTCGTGCTCATGAAGGCAGTTCCATGACCAGAGCTCCATTATTTGATGGAACTGATTATGTATTCGAGAAAATCGGAATGGAGACTTATCTAACTTGTATTGACCTTGATTTTTGGAGAATAGTATTGTATGGGTACACTCTACCAACTACTTTTCCTACTACTTCTAATGAAAAGAAAATATATGAAACCAATGCAAGAGAAAAAATTCTCTTTTGTGTGCTTTGACTAAAGATGTTTTCATCAAAGTCATGCACTGCAATTCTGCTAGGGAAATTTGGACTAAACTTGAAACTATCTGTGAACCCCTAAACCTGCAAATGCACAATGAAGACAAATATTGTTAATGATTAATCAAAATGCATGTAAAGATTTGAACGATTCCCCGTGAAATCCACCTATTAAGCTAAAATTAGGAAAATGAAGAACATAAAGCAAGAAACTTGAACTAAATCCTAATTAAGCCAATAAGTTAAAGATCTTATAGGGGAATTGGTGCCAATGATGTGTTGCAATTGGCACTTTCCCAATTCCTATTGTTGCAATGTGGATTGATGAAGAAATGGTCAAATCTCCAAAGAGATTTGAGCATAACCTTGGTGCAAATGTGAAAATGATAAGAGTGTATGAATAAAATGAGCAAAATCAATTCTCACTTGAAGAGAGTAACTTTGCATATAAGTTGTCGATGAAGATTGAGGAGAAGACTCTCCAATTTATAGATTCAAATCTTGGAAGAGATAG
Organism: Sequoiadendron giganteum; assembly: GCA_007115665.2. Taxonomy (NCBI): domain Eukaryota; kingdom Viridiplantae; phylum Streptophyta; class Pinopsida; order Cupressales; family Cupressaceae; genus Sequoiadendron; species Sequoiadendron giganteum. Next base: position 365,767,893 of record CM021102.1, on the reverse strand, counting down.
TGTAAATAATCAATGTGGGACAAAAGATAGTCCAATGGCATTGTGCCACTTGTCCACATGTGATTGGATGAGGAATATGTAAGTTTTGGCCAATGTGCCCATAAATGCAATTAGGTGGCATTTCAAACTTGAGAAATGACATGTTGAAGAGGGAAAAGGAATGAAGTTAATGTCACTTGGCTCAAGGTTAAGGACATGTAAGAGGCTTTTAATGCCTTGTTGGAAGGACCGCACCCACTCGGCCTTTTTGAATTCAAAAGAGGAATATTCCCTTTTTGATGTTTTGTGAGGGAAAATAGGAGAATTAATAAATCAAAGTAATTGATTTATTGTGCAAGCTGCATTCTCTAGAGAATTTTAGTGAGAAGGATTAACTTAATCAAGGATTTGATTAACTTAATGAAGAATTAGGTGATGTGACAATTTAGACTTAGATTTATGAATTGATTTAAGTCAAAAATTGAGAGGAAATGATTCATTTAATAAATGATTTGATTTGTTTAATAAAGAAGGAATGTGTTAGATTAAATCAAATAAGGTTTAATTTATTTAATTTAATAGGAGGACTTTAGAGATTTTAATTAAATAAAATGATTTATTTAATTAAACAACAATGTAGGGTTAATTAAATTAAATTGATTAATTTAATCCAAGGAGGTGATAGACTTAATCCAATAAATAGTGATTTATTGAATTAAAGGATAAAAAGTGATGAAATTTGAGAATTTGATCTAAGAGGAAATGTTGTTAGTAATCAGGATCAGGTGTGCCAAAATGAATTTGTATATTTTTCATGTCTACACTCTCTATCAAGGAAATGAAAAAGTAAAATATTCTAAAGTCCTCACCTTAACACACCAGTTTGAAGAATTAAAAATGAGGGACGATGAAAAAGTATCTAACTATTTTTTGAGAGTTGATGAAATAGTAAATTCCATGAAGGGTCTAGGAGAAGAGGTCAAGGAATTTGATGTTGTAACCAAGGTCATCAGAACCTTACAAAAAAAATTTGAAGCTAAGGTAGCTACTCTAGAAGAGAAGAAACACTTTACCCAACTTTCCCTAGACAACCTACAAGGCACTCTGACAGCCTATGAAATGAGGATTAGTAAAAACAACACCACTGCAAAAGAAAAAACATTTCATGCTGAAAGGAAAGAAAAGGAAGAGCTCACTGAATTAGAACTTTTTGATTCTAAAGAATCCCACTTTGTGAGGAAACTCAAAAAGGGCTCGGGACAGTATAAGGGAAAACTTCCCTTCAAATGTTTTAACTATGGTAAAATAGGCCACTTTGCTGCAAAGTGCCCCTATGGTGACACAAATAGTGACGATGAAAAATCTGAAAAATTTGCCAAGAAAAAAGCTTATAGACCCAAACAGAAATTCAATTTCAAAAAGAAGAAAATTTTGTTCAGCAAAAATGAAACAGACTCTGAATCTTAAGATTCTTTAAATTAAGAGGATGAAAATCTCTTCATGGCTGAAATCATTCAGCAAGAAGAAACTAACAACAATGATACATAAGAAGGTGAAGTGGATTATGAAGGAGATTTAAAGTGTTTCTAAAAGAGCTGAGGAAACTTAAAAAACTGATGCGTGCTCAAGAACAGAATACTACTCAAGACAGTTCACAGGAGCAACTCATAAATCTTGAGATATTCTCATTAAAAACTCAACTTGAAGAATACAAAAGAGTTGAAGATTGTCTTTGGATTGGGATAAGCTTTAAAGATCAAGAAATTGAAAAACTTGAACATGAGATTGTTGATCTTAGGAAGACCATTGAGAAATATGAGAGTACTCTTAAACTGAATGATATGCTCAGTAAACAGAAACAGAACAAGGAAAAAACTGGTATTGGATTTGTGAAAGGTGAATGTTCAAAAGACAATACAAAGGAAAATTTTGTTGCTCGAAATGGGAGTGCTGAACTCAAGCATCCTGATTCTGATAAGAATCGTACTTATCCTTTTAGGAGCAATAGAATGGCTTATAATTTCTGCCCTTTCTTTTATGGGTATTGTTACTTCTGCAACAAATTTGGTCACAAGGTAAATTCTTGCAGATTTATGAATGCTAGAACTCCTAGATTTGGCTTTAGGCAGAATCATGGTTTTGCAAGATAGATTAGATGTTTCACTTGTAAGTCTTTGGGTCATTATGCTAAGCAATGTAATACTGATCAGCAGAATAAATAGCTAAAAACTATCAAGGTCTGGAAACCCAAAGCTGTCAACAAAATAGAACAAACTATGTTAGTACAAACTGCTTTCCACTGCAAGAAAAATGACTTATGGGTCCTGGACAGTGGTTTTTCAAACCACATGACTGGTGATAAAGAAAAATTCACTAATCTTGAAGACTATGTAGGTGGATTTGTAAAGTTTGGAGACAAACTCGGGAATTCAAATCAAAGATAGAGGTTCTCTTTTTCTGAATGAAGACACTCCTATTTACAATGTGTACTATGTAGAAGGATTAAAACATAACCTTCTGAGTGTCAATCAAATCTATGACATTGGCTATCAAGTCCTGTTCACTTCACAGGGATGTGAAATTAAAAACCAGTCTGGAAAAGTTGTTGATGCTAGTAGAAGGACCAAAGGAAATGTCTACAACTTACTTGACACCTCTGGACATGGAAACAATCAAGGTATGTGCTTAATGAGTCATGTTGAAGAAATTTGGTTGTGGCACAAGAGACTAGGCCATATAAATTTTGAAAATATGGTTAGAATTAGCAAAAATCAAAATGTAAGAGGTCTGCCCATTCTCAAAAAACTTGATAATGTTGTTTGTAAAGAGTGTCTCAAAGGAAAGAAAACTAAGGTAAGCTTTAAATCCAGGGAACACTCGTCCACTAAACCTCTGCAAATTGTTCATACTGACTTATGTGGTCCTACAAGGACTAGGTCCATCAATGGTGAGAAATACTTCATGCTGTTTGTTGATGATTACTCTTGTATGGTTTGGGTTACCTTTCTCAAGCACAAATATGAAGCTTTTGAACATTTTAAAGTCTTTAGAAAAATGGTAGGAAGGGAGTCAGATTTAAAATTGAAATGTCTAAGATCTAACAAAGGTGGCGAATTCACCTCACAAGAATTCATTGGCTACTGTGAAAGACATGGCATAAAAAGATAGTATGCAACTACCAGAACACCCCAACAGAATGGGGTAGTTGAGAGAAAGAACAGGACTATAAAAGAAATGGCAAGAACTATGCTGAATGAAGCAAATCTTCCAAACATGTATTGGAAAGAATATTTTCATACAACTGTCTACATTTTGAATAGAGTCCAGACCAAAGTGAAATTAAATTTCACTCCATATGAATTGTGGTATGGTAAATCTGCCTCAATTAAATATTTTAGAATATTTGGATGCAAATGTTTTATTAAGAGAGATGATGATAACTTAGGCAGTTTTCAATCTAAGACTAATGAAGGTATCTTTTTAGGATACTCTACTCATAGAAAAGCCTTTAAATTCTTTAACAATAGGTTGAATAAAATCATTGAATTTGTAAATGTCAAATTTGATGAAAATCTACTTTTAGATGTTGAACCTATGTAGGATGATGAGGAGGAAGAATTTGAACTTGATATAAATTCTAAAGGCTTTGAAACTGCAAAGCCTAAAACAAAATCAGCAAGTCCTAAACTAGCTGAAACAAAATTTGAAGATGCTGAAACCAGCTTTGAAAAATGTGTAACTAAAACTCCTTCAAAATCTCTTTCTAAGAATCATCCTAAAGATCTGATTATAGGAGATAAATCTACAAGAGTTCAAATGAGGAAAAGAACATTTAACTATGATGAAAAAAATCACATAGCTGAGCTCACTACTTTTTGTTTAATCACTCAGTTTGAGCCAAATTTTTTTGATGAAGCTCTAACTAATGAGTGGTAGATCAATGCAATGCAAGATGAAATCAATCAAATTGAGAAAAATCAGACTTGGGAACTTGTCCCAAGACCAGATGACAAAAATTTCATAGGTGGTAAATGGAATTTTAGAAACAAACGGGATGAAAGTGGCCCTGTTGTTTGCAACAAGGAAAGATATGTCTACAAAGGATATGCTTAGCAAGAAGGTATTGACTTCGGTGAAACCTTTGCACCAGTTGCTAGGCTTGAATCAATTAGAATTTTTTTGGCATATTTTGTTTTCAAAATTTTTACTATATATCAAATGGATGTCAAAAATTCCTTTTTGAATGGATACTTAGAAGAAGAAGTTTACATAGAACATCCTGAAGGTTTTACCTATAAAAACAAACCCAATCATGTCTACACACTGAAAAAGGCTCTATATGGCCTAAAACAACCTCCTAGTGCTTGGTACTCTAGATTGGACAGTCACTTACTATCAAAAGGTTTCCTTAGAGGAGGAGTAGACAACAATATGTATGTTAAAATTGAAGGATCTGATATTCTTGTTGTTGAAATTTATGTTGATGACACCATATTTGGTTGCAACAATATTGCCTTGAGTCAAAAATTCTCACAAATAATGAAATATGAATTCGAAATGTCTATGTTGGGAGAACTCTCATTCTTCATAGGTCTTCATATTTCACAACTTGAATCTGGCATCTTTTTATCTCAGGCAAGATATGCAAAAGAAATGTTAAAAAGGTTTCAAATGGATGAAAGTCATCCAGTGAGCACACCAATGGCTACAGGCTATAAACTTAGCAAGGTTGATGACTCTCCTGCTATCAACCCAACTAACTATAGGTCAATGATAGGCAATCTTTTATATCTAACAGCCTCAAGACCTGACATAATGCAAGTTGTTTGCATGGTTGCTCGATTTCAGGCATCTCCTAAGGAAACCCACATTAATGCTATTAGAAGAATTCTCAAATATTTACAAGGTACAATTGATTATGGGCTCTAGTATCCTAGAAACAATGATTTCACTTTACTGGCATATACTGATTCTGATTGGGCAGGTTGTCTAGATGACAAAAAAATCACCAATGCTGCTGCTTTCTTTCTTGGAGATCGTTTAATGGCTTGGCACATCAAAAAGCAAGAATTTGTTTCACTCTCTACTACTGAAGCAGAATATATAGCTGCCACTTCTTGCTGCACTCAGGTAATTTGGATGTCATAGAGATTATCAGATATGGGTATTGAAGTTACAAAACCTATTACTACTCTATGTGACAATAATAGTGCAATGAATATCTCAAAAAATCCTATTATGCACTCTCGAACTAAACACATAGCTATAAAGTTTCATTTTCTTCATGAAAAGGTGTTGGTTATAGAAGTATCTATGCAATATGTTCCTACACAAGCACAGGTTGCTGATATTTTTACAAAACCATTGGCTAAAGATACTTTTCAAAAACTTCGGTCTCGATTGGGAGTTGTCTCTTAATCTTTGTTATCTTAAAATTGTCTATCTTGGTGATAGGTGGAGCTGGTTAGCTCTTCTTGCAGCTTTGATTCACTACTCAAAGGTTACATCTACAGTTTCGTGAAAATTCACAATTGATTTTGGTTTATCTGGTTTAGCTTCCCTTTATCGTTGTGTCAAAAAGGGGGAGAATTATGAGCATTCAGTTACGATTATTATTTTTGGCTTGGTGGCTCGGTTTTGCCATCAAGGACAAAGGGCAAGTTTTTTGAATCTCTCTTGTGCAAATTTGTCCTTGATGACAATATATGTTACACTAGCATCTTGATGATTACTCACTCAGTTGATCTGCTTTCTTGATTGGCATATTACTTCACAATTATCTCTATATATGGTGGTACTAATCATTTAACTCCATGTGCAGATCTCAGTTGAGGCATTCTGGTTACAAGTTCTATGTTCCATTGTTTAAGTTGATTAATTATGGGTTGATCTATTACAAGAGTCTTGAAATTTGAACATGTTCTCAAAGCTCTCGGTATTCATTTTTTGGAATATTATAAGGGTTTGATCATTATTGTGTTTATGGCTTTGTGAACTTTACATGAAATCAGTCTTTATCTTTTCACAAATTTTTGGATACGATTGGACATATTAAAGCATTGGATTTTAATGTGATGGAAAATCAGCCTTGGTTAAAGGTATAAAGTTTGATCTCTCATTAGCATTTGACTTGGGTCTCATCCTAGTTAATTGACATGGCTTAAAAGCCGACATCAGAAATAATATTTTGAGTATCTTTATTTGTCACATTGGAAGTGACTTAGCCTTGATTTCTTGGGGATATAAATGTCAATAGCAATCAATTTCTAGTGTAATATTTCATGGCATGATTTTTTTGGTATTTCTTATAGTCAACAATTGTCAAACAGTAATGAGTTTGTCAACATATGTTTTGCTAAGGTCGTGAACATCTTACCGCGGTACCACTGACTGTTAAGTTGGTAACCGTGGTAGTGCGGTGAAAGCAGTTAGCACCAAGCAAGACAACTACCACTACACTAGAGGCTATCAAAAAGGTAACGACGGTAGTGCGGTGGAAGCAACTAGTGGCAAGCAAGACAACTACCACTACACCACGAGCTATTAGAAGTGTAACCACGGTAACACGGTGGAGACAGTTAGCGGTATGCAAGGAGCTATCGCTATACCGCGGGTAGTCCGAAGGGAGACCGTGGTTTGTAGTAAGGATGTAGAAGTCAAATGATATATTGAGTTTTTAATGATAGTCCTCTCGGACTTCAAATGATATCTATCTCGGTAAAGTTTTTCGATTGGTTACTTTGCAAGTTTAGGGAAAAAATTATACTTCTCTTGTTTGAGGGTTTGGAACCATATTCTTGCTACCTTCATGGAATCTCTCTCTCAGTCATTTCACTATTTAATCGACTATTTTTCTACAACTCTTGGACAGTGAATGGGGAAGCTTGAAAGACCATCACCATGGTCATTTCTCTTGTCAGGTTCTTGGCATCACATGAATGCTCGAAATAGCAATGTGGCATAGGTTGCTCAGCTACTCTACAGATCCAGTAAATTGCTCATGGAAAATTCTTTTCTGGTCTTCTTAGGTATTCTTTTAGCTTGCTTAACAAATCCGTTACCTCTTAGGCAAGATTATTTCGATTTAAGTTTTCTATCCAACAAGAAAAGTGGAAAATGTCTATTCATTTCATGATTAGATCTGAAATGCATGATTTTGGTTATGGAAGCATTGTTCTTTTAGTTACTTCTTTTTGCAGTCTTTTTTCAGTGGCCATTATTTGAAAATTACATGCATGCTTTGATGTTGTTTGGTTAAGGTACTATCTGTCCAGGCTGCTTGAGAGGATAGTTTTTCAATCTACCTTCTATATTTGTACAATGCTTGAGTTATCTTGTCAGAAGACCTTATTTAGGTTGATCCTTCCCTCATGATCATGGTATCTTTTGGAACTATTGGTTGACAGTAGTATTGTAACCTAAAAATTATCTTCAGATAATTCTTTGAAAGTGGAAAATAAGCAACTGTTGCAATTCTTCCAAAATGTAATGTTGGTTTTTGTAAAAAGAAAAAAAAAAAGAGAGATTAGGGCTTTATCATTACAGAAAAACCAAAAATAGAAAAGATGAGAGAAGTGCAGTTCTATTAAGTGAGGGAAAAGGGTATTCATTAGATTGATGCTGAAAATTTGGAAAACACAGTGAGTTGTCTGTTTTGTAGTTTCGTATCATGAAAGATTGAAAATCTGACTATGAGAAAAAGAAAGAAAGATTATATCACTATAATGTAGTTTTGATGAGAAGTTGTATTGACACTATAACTAGATTATTTTTCTCAAGCTGTATCAAGATTTGATAATGAATGGAATCCTGAAGAGTCATTCTTGAATCTTGAGAATTCTATGCATTGTCTATCAAGAGGCACTTGACAGAAATAAGAGAAATAGAGAGATCCCCTATATCATTGTATGTTCCATTGAAAAAAAGAAAAGGGGTTGGTGCTCCTTGAGATTGGTGTCTCTAAATAGAGGGGTTGGTGATCCTTGAGTCAATGCTCAGAAATTAGCCATTGAGGCATTGTCAAAATAATTATTGAAATGAAATCCTAAAAAAGGTAGTAAGTTTAGGAGTGGTTTTCTACCCGAGGAGGGTTTTCCACTCGGTATATCTTGTGTCCACATTGTGGATTCTATGTTTCATTTGGTTCAGTACTTTACTACTTTAAAATGCTATGATAAAATATTCTCATTTCAGTTTATTTGATTGCATTCAAATATATGAATGATTCTATCATTGTTAAATTAGAGCATATGTATGGTTCTTTTTAGTTTCAGTTAAATTTGCTAAAGAATTTTAAAAAACAAATTGACCCCCCCCTCTCAGTGTATTTTCAATCCAACAAAAATGTTGTCGCATGAATCGAATCATTGACGAGGGTTGCCATAAATGACAATACCAAATAACGTTTGCAGTGTCTCTTGCCAATAATCTCCCCCTTTAGCATTGATGGAAACACTTAGAGAAAAATGACTAAGTGTCAGATCAATACCAACATGAATACATTGGAAACCTTCAAAAACACAACTCCCCTTGAGATGATTAAGGCATTTTTCACTATCTCAATATAAAAGGCAAGAATTCTCCTACCAAAAATCAAACAAAACTTCTATGAACAAACTGCATATGTACAAACAGGCTTCTTCAACTTACATGAACTTGAATAGATCTGAAAAAATGTTCTTCAATAGGTTCAAACTTATGTCCCAACCTTTCTTGAGACTATTCAAGGTTTGCTAGATCACTGACCTCCATAGCATCTTGTCCTTCTTTCAATGCACTCAACATTGTTTCCATCTTAGGACCAATTAGTCCTCTAAGCTGACAAACACTTTCAACCATTTTACCTTCTTCATGTTTCAAAATTTTGATCTTGTCAAGCAGGGATATGAATTTACCTTCTTGCTTTCGAATAGAGATAGTTACAGGATCATATGCTTGAGTGATATCTACTAACAATTTATCACATTTTTTATTTTCTTTTCAAAGTCCTTGGTGAACTTAGATAAAGATTTTCTTTTAGATCTTTGTTTTCAATTTCAGCCTTGTTAAGATCTTCAAGGGTAGTCTAGATCTCTTCTTTATCCATTTGTTCAATTTTATAGGATCTCCCTCAAGCTATACGACTTCTCTAGAGGAACCAAAGCTCTAATACCAATTGTTGTCAGTATCTTGAATATTCAACAATTGGTAGTAGAGCTAGTCACAAGTTCAAATCCCTCACTTGTGCTCAGGGGGATTTTTGCAAACTTTGCACCCTTGGTATCCTTATTTTTTTAGTGTGATTCTTGGGATTCATGACTTGGTTTAACTTCCTCTTGTGTATCTTAACTCTAGCTTGTATTGGGCATTGACAAGTCGATCTTTTGGTGCAACAACAAGGCCAACAATTACATGGAGAAACCCTTGTGCAAAAAAAATCCACCAAGAAGAGAGGAAAAGTATTTATTATCATCAACTAAATGAGATTACTATACAACCAATTCCATTCTCCTCTTTTCCTCAACAATTGAAGCATAAGTGTTTACCTACGAAGAACATCCTTGTGCCTCAACTTGTCCTTGTTACTATAGAGTAACAGTACACTCACTTGTTTCTAATTGTTTCTACATCCAATAGGCTAAATTTATATATGTGTGAAGGCATATAATGCACCAAATATGGCACCCAAAGATTACCTTTCATTCCAAACATTTCTAGCCTTTGGATTACCTACTCACCATGCCAGAGGATACCACTTTTTGCTTCAATAATTTCCCTCCAACTTGGGATCTCAAACATGAGAGATAAACATTACATTAAATGCAATAAATGATAAAACCCCAAGTGAAACCTATTGCCTCTTTCTAAGAACCCACTTGGAGAATCCCAATAGTCTCTCATTTATTATTTTCTTTATCTTTTATTATTCCATTTTAGGCATCGACATGTGAGGAAAATAATATTAAATATTTATATCCACAACCTATTTATACTAGTGCTAGTGGACCCATGACCCCTTATGATTATATTAAAAACAATCATGAGAATTAATATTACAAAATATTTTCCCAATATACCCTAACTACCTAGAGACACTTTGCAAGAATTTTAGAATCATGACATGTGATTTATAGGGTGTATGTAACCTTAAACATAATATTCTCCCACTTGACATCAACATTGTAAATACACCCATATGAAACCTAAACAAGAGAAAAACATCCCTTATCCAATTATGTACCATCTTACTATTCATGATGCTTTCATGCTCCAATAAGATAACTACAAAAGTAACCATGATAACCACTATCTAGAAAAAAAAATCCTCACATCCTCCAAAATGCCACCTATGGAAGAGAAAGGAACATGCTAAGGTGAAAAATATCAACTATCACTAGAACCTACACTAATATTTATATGAACACAAGTATCAAATTAAAATGATAAGAAAGGCATTGATTACCTACCTTATTCATACCACCTAGAATAACAACCACAATAAATTGAAACTCATCCAAGTTAACCATACCTCAAGCTACGCTATACTAAACATAGATAAAAATGTATGCCATCAATATATCAACCCAAAATATAAAATAAAGTATCTATATATCCATCCTCCTATCTCAATCCAACATACCAATGTACAAATCACTATAGATAAATCCAACTAACAATTTGTACATTAATATTGAAATAATCTTGTGGATATAGGTAGTACACATCAGTGCCATCCCACTACAAGAAAGTGAGGAGCTAATCCATAACTTGCATAACTCATACAACCAAATCTAATGAAGCATGTAATCTCATTATAATATCAGTAATAAGAAAACCAAGATATCATAGATGATGACTAGACATATATCCAAAAACTCACACCACATGAGTAATGTCAAATCTGAAAAATAGATCAAGGTATACCAAATCTACCTATATTACATCACATAGAGGATGTGGCTAATTCCTTTATTACATAATGTGAGGGAAGTATACAATGATCTAAAATTCATGTAAATAAATATGTTGCAATACCTCTCTCACCATTAGTCTCCATAGCTCTCCCAATTTCTTCACACTCGACCATTTGAAGTAAAACATCTAAGAAGAATACCATGACCAAAAATAGAATCTGCAAATCAAACCATATCCCTATTCCACACTAACATGTACCAAGCTGTGTAATGTAAGATCTCCTTCACCATTCTATAACTTTAAAATGATATCAACATCTAACATTCAAATTAAATGAAAAACATGGCAGAAATAGATGTAAATATCTCATACTGAAGGTACATAAAACCAACCAATAATTCCCACAACAAATGGAATATGCCCAAATACAAAAAATAATCATATACCTCTCTCACTAAGTCCTCAAAACCTAAATCCATAGCTTAAAACCAAAATAAGGTAAACATTGAAAATCCATAAACCATGCATCTTCTTCTTATCAATTCCTCAAAATGTTTATATTCAATACTATCTCATATGGGAGGACAAGATACAAAATAAATAATGTATCTGATAATCAGAAGGGAAATACATCTCATGCAATTAATTTATTGAGTAGACTAAGAGTGGAATATAAGATTGTCTTATGCACACAACACCAAGAAATGAAAATCTTCTCTTTAGGTTTATATGGATTCACATTCTTAACAAGGTGTAGGATCCTTCATCTTTCTATTGAAATCCTTATCAAAGAGTAACCATATCAACATATGATCCCATAAATAAGAGATATTTTAGCCTCACCCAAGTCTCTCTAGTCTCCATCAGCTTCCACTAATCAATCCATGACAACTTCAAATGCAACCCTACAAAATTATGAATCTCTAAGAAAATTACTAATACTAAAAATCAAAGAGAACCAAACAAGAACATTGTCAAAATTCCAACTATAGAGTTAGGAACATATCATGAAATCATGATATAACATCCCCTCCTAAGAGATCCCATAAAAAATAAGCATCCATCATCAAATGATGAATCAACATAACCACTGATTATCCCACTAAAATGTGTAACCAAGCTCTCAAGAGATCATGATAACCATCTCCTAACTAAAGATCCTACATGGCCCCAACATAATAAAATAATTCAATACCATGAGCTCTTAAAGAATAAATTACAACCACAATCTCCAAACCAAGAAGATACAACTTCTACACATTGTTTTTCAGTAGAACTAAATATTTCATAACTCTCAATACAATTTGAAGATTGAATCCAAGAGCTCCTTATGACACCAACAACAATCGAAAAAGGCCGTCCATCTTCTAATATAATATTATCTATGAATTGCTACACACTGCAATAACTTAGAACCAAAATCTTGAAACAAAGAAGATATAACATATTATGTAACTACATAAAGCTCCCACTATGAGTAATATTGAGTGATACTATTGAAATGAACAAGATAACTAAGAGGGGGGATTGAATCATTTGTATCAAATAACATTCAATTTTGACCTTAATCAATTCCACATTCACTTTAATTTGTTATTAAGTATAAACACAAAATGTAGATAACAAAAAGAAAATACTAGAGACACTAGATTTACATGGAAAAACTAATGAGGGAAAAACCACAAAAAGGATTAACTCACAATATAATAGTAATGAAAAAATAGATAAAAAGGGCTCACTACCAGAAGGCTCACTACCCAAAAAGGACTCACTGTTAGGATACAAAACTCACTACCTACTGATAGGACTCACTGTCTAGAAGGAGGCTCACTACCTATAGATAAAAGAAGATAACAAAAAATCCACCAAAATAGTTTCCACATATTCACAACCTTAATCAAAGAATTGCAAACACCATCAGCTCACTACTTTCAGGAGTCAAACACATTAAAGTATTATTTCCTTGATTCACTTTCACACACTCTTCTTCTTGCACTTGTTCACACTTTTCTTCACACCTCTTTTTAATTCACAACATCTTGACTTGTATTTATATCATCTTTAACCTTATAAAATTTCTCCAAGTTCGGTTACACATTCCTTATTTTATAAATTTAAATTAGGTTGGTGACTCAACATTCCCGTGGTGGATAAGAATGAGAGTGGACCAAATACATACTTAACCAAGACCCAAAACAACATCTTGCATCAATCACATAATTCTTGTTGGAAGAATGTAGAAGATCATACCCTGTGTTGTCATTGATGTCACCATGTCAGTTAAGGTGTCATTTTGATCCGGTACTCTGAACCGGTATGAAGAATTAGTTACATTATTTGGTATTTCTAGTACAATATTTTTGTTTGTAAGTCCCCTCCAATGATCATCATTATTCACAATTTTGGGAAACTATTTATGAATTTTGGAAGCTTCTAAGTATACAATCCCATTTCACCATATGATCGTATGGTGAGTTAGTATTGGTTTGGTGATGCATTATGTTATTAGGTCGATCTATGGCCGACCTAATAAAGAGTTGGTGGTATAATGGATTAATTTTTGTTGTGGATATATGAGAGACCTATCTTTGGTCCATGTTGACATGATATAGCATGCTACATGGTTGAATCATTTTTGGAGAATTTTTTTAGTAACTTAGAGTCGACAGTTAATCTTTTTGGTGAATAAATATTGCATCTAATTAGGATGACCTAATTAATGCTTGTGGATAAGTTGGATATATATATTTGGTATTTTTGAGATTGAAGAGTGTTGATTGAATGTGAATACAAATAAGATTGAATATTAGTCTGTTGGAATGTGAATTCTCTAAGCATAAAAGGAACTGAATCTAGGCTTGTTAGGTTCACTCTTACTACATCATATTCTGGTTGTAAGCCATTTTGTTACTATAATATTTTTGTAGCTAGTGAGCCTCCTTGTTTGGATAGTGATTCAGCCTTGTAAGCAATGACCTTTTGTATCTGGCAGTGAGCCTCTCTTATCTGGTAGTGAGCCACTCTTATCTAGCAGTGAGCCTCTCTTGTCTCTGGTTTCAGAACTACATTATATAATGACCTAATCCTCACCATGGTTTTTCCCTCATTTGGTTTTCCACGTAAAATTATCATTTTCATGTGTTGTGTGGTTTCATATTCTATTATTTCTCTTGATCATGTTTTATGTTATATGCTTTAGAGTAATTGGATGTTGTTTGTTCAATCATTTAAAAGAGACACTAATTCACCCCCCCTCTCAGTATCTCATATGTTCAACAATTGTTATAAGAGATTTGGTTCCTCTAAGGAATCCTAACAACTTGAGGAAGATCTTGTAGATTGAACAAATGGATAAAGAAGAACTCTAGGCTACTCTTGAAGATCTTGGCAAGGCTGAAAATTAAAATAGAGATCTAAAAGAAAATCTTGATGATGCAAATGAATGCATTAAGAAATTTAAAGAGTAATTCAATAAATTCAAAGAAAGACAGAGAAGTGAGTGAGCAATTGAAACAAGAAAATGAAGAGATTACTAGATTAAAGGTGCAAGTGGAAGAATATAAGAGAATTGAGGAGTGTCTAAATATAGTGGTGCAAAGTAAGTCTGATGTATGATCAAGGCTTGAACAAGAAGTAATGAACTTGAAAGAAAATATGGAGAAAGAAAAACTCTATGAAGATAATTTCAAGACAAGCTCCACCAAGATTCATGAATTTATAGTAGCAAAAAGACCTTCTAAATACAAAGGTAGCTTGGGAAATGAAGCCGGTGAAAACTCTAAGAATGTGCAGAACTCAAATCTAGTGGACAATCAAAAGATTCAAGATAAAGGGAAGCAAAAAATAAATCCAAGAAGAATACATCCTATTAGACAACCAAATTCTCAAAGGTACCCATCTTTCAATGGTGTTTTCTTTACATGTAATAAATTTGGCCACAGGGAAACTAAGTGTAGCAGTAGGATGAATTAGTTTTCTTCTATCTTCTTTGGATAATGTTATGCACGCAATAAAGTTGTACATAGAGCTAGTGAATGAAAAAATCAGACAATGAATTGGTTTAATGGAGGTAGAATGAGTCAATCCTTTTCTAACTATTGCTATATCTATAACAAGTTTGGACACAAAGAGAATAAATTCAAATTAGTGGTTAATGGAAGTCAAAATAATTAAAGAAATGTTTTTTGCTACAATTGTAACAAACTAAGACATATTTCAAGAGTTTGCAAAAGTAAAAACAAAAAGTAGTCTTCTCCAGTAAAGGTAAATGAACCTATGAAGAAGATTGAAAATGATGAGATTAAAAAGAAATGAACAAGATATGGAAGAAGGAAGAAGAACCAGAGATGATAGATGTGTCAGTGCCCTCATTCGGTGTAGAAACTTCCTCTAGGAATTAGTCCTAGCATGGTCTTAGGGGGAGCTTGAACAAAAAAATCCCCCTAGATATATGTTGTGTCAGATGTTGGCATGAGGATATGTTGTAAGGAATTAATGGGAAGAGGTTATGCAAAAAAATCTAGAAGAAAAAGTGCAAGCATGTTCATTTGTGGAGAAAATTAGGGTTTCTCAATGTAGTGAAGAAGGGTTTCTATCAGCTTTTTGAACCCTATTGCATTTAATGTGAATTAGGGCAACACAATGGTGTATAAAGAAAAATTCATAAGTCATTTTCATCACTTATGCATTTAAAGAATTCAAGGAAAACTTGGAGTAATCTTGAAGTGATCATGAAGAAATTTGGAGTGATTTTGAGGTAATTTGGAGAAATCATTATGAACAATCAAGAACAAGTGATGAAAGTTTTCTCTCACGATTACAAAAAGAAAGGTAAGAAAAGAAGTTTTACTGTACAAGGAAGAATTGGAAGAAATTAAGTATGATGATGGAATCTATTAATAGAGGACTAACTGGAAATGTTCCGCTAAGGATGAAGGAAGTTGAATTGGAAGAATTTGATCATAGAAAAATGAAGGAAATGGAACTAGGGTTAATGACAAACAAATTACAGAACATAAAAACCCTAGGTACGGATTTAAGGGGAGAATTTAATTGGTTTACAGATAGATAATCCATCATGTTCCTATTAAGTAAATTCAAGGATGGAAACATTACCTTGAACAAACCCTACCCTATCATGAAGGATGAAATTAAAGCTATTACTAGGTTGTGTAGTGTTGGTGACCTCCTCGGTGTTGGTTCTCAAAAATGCAGGTTTAAACTAGAAGATTTTTCCAAGTTCTTACAACACTTTTAGCCAACGTACAAGGCCAATTACACAATTGAACCTTCTACTCTTTAGGTTCTAATAGACCTAGGTGGGTGAACCTATATAAAAATGCAGATTTAAAATGCATCTCCTGCTGAAACAATCTACCCACAATGGCAAATGGAAGTGGATAGAGAAAAAATACTACAACTACTCCTACTTACAAAAGAAAGGTTTTGAAAATATTAATTTTTATGAATTTATTCTCTAGGTTATGGCAGGTTAGTGCCTTCTATCCACATGGGTAATGGAGTCAAATCATCAAGAATTGTCTATGTTTCCCTTTTTGTCATAATTCGAGTTGTTTGGAATTTTTAAGAAATAAAGTTCTAATGACTGGCATACAACTTCATTAATTTATGTCTTGCATAAATAGTGCTGGAATATTTTCTTACCAAGTTCTTCTTCAACAATCCAAAAGAAATCCTAATACCACTGTGATTTATTAAAAGAATTTTAATTCTAACTTGCAGACACCAGTTAATGAAATCACACAAAGTGAAAAATTTCATCTTGATAAACCAAACACATGCTTGATATATTGACTTAAATGATTTGAGGACTTCAAGTTGGAGACAACTAGATAAGAAATATAAATGATTATAACATAACAACTGAACATAGAATGGGTTTCACCCATTCAAAATAATTTATCCATTGATTTCTTCTTAGAAAGGTTTGTACATTATTTGCATTTCCCCAGTCTGAAAAATCTCACTACTGCTTCCTTCCTTTTTTTAACTGATTTTACAAGATACTTATACATTACATACCAAGGGTCATGACACTTCATTTTCCTATTATAGCCATTTGATATTCTTCAATAGACATTGAAATATTTAATTGGATTACCTTATCAGAAAATTAAATATTTTAAACTATAGTTCTGCATTTTCATTTTATTTTACTTCTCATACTTTATCTTCTCTTTACATTTATTGCATCCACAACTTTTATTATTCTTACCGCTCTACCATGATCAATACCTTATCTCCCCATGGTATCGCGGTCTTCATCTTTGTCACTTCCTCCATCATTACCATGCTACTGCAACTCCTCCTCTGGCTAGTAATGGTACCACGGTAACCGTCTTGCAAACCGGTAACCGCCTCCACTGACTGCTCACCGCACTACCATGGTCACTAGCCTGACTTCTAGCAGTACCATGGTAGCCACCGTAACTACTAACCTTTGTCCACCATAGTCACTGTGGCCTCTGTTTGAACCCCCTACGGTTGAGCAATAACTACTTACTGACTGCCACACTCACTCTCTTCACCATTATCTCTGCTCACTGCGGTCTTCTTTCGAGCCCCCATGGTATCGTGGTGACTATCTTCATTGTTGTCACACCTATTATCTCACCATCCACCATGCTACCATGGTCTTCATGTTGACTATCTGCGGGGCAGTGGTTAGGGCTATTGTGACTACCTTTAACTACTCACTGTGATACCATGAGCCACTTTGAAAAAGGTCACGGTAAAGCAGTAAATGATGTTGGCCATGAAATGTGAAAACTATGGCAACAAAATGGGGTATAAGGCACTTTAGCATTATAAATGGAAAAAAGAATGATTTTTAATGAGAAAGATGACAAAATATTAGGTTCAAGTGGATAACAAGGTCTTATAATTCTGATGAAATTTCTAGGTCTTACAGTGGCTCCTATTGGGGATGAGTGCTTTTGCAGATCAATGTAAAAATCCAGAATGCTATTGGGAGAGCAGACCAAGTAAAGGAAAGGACATGAAAATAAAGGCAATGGAATATGGAGGGAATAAAAATTGAAGGAGATTGAAAATGGAAGATGAACAATGGAGAATGGAAGTGACCCTAGCTACTGTACATGGAAAGAAAACATTTTTTTTGAATAAGGGAACTTTTGAGAATGTCCATGTACTAGACAATCCTAGACCCATTGGAATTCCTAAACTACTATGCATGGAAAATAATGTTTAAAGAGGTTTACTAAGAATTTTCGATGCACTGGCAATCCTTAACTCTCTGTAATTCCTCAAGAGAAAAAATGCTTCAGAAACTGCCCATGTATACAAAACTTCTACTCCACTCCAAACATGTTCTACAGGAAATAAAAAATTTCATTTCGTTTACCAGTTATTACAAAAAGGGCCCAACCATAAAGCTTCAAACTTGCCATGCTTCCCCTTCTCCTGATACCAAGCATTCCATATCAACACTAAGTCATTTTCTTCAAACTTTCTCTCCTTGGATTTCTTATCAAAAAGATATATCATTTGTGACTACAATTTCACATTCTTCTTTTGAGCCATTCTTCTCACTTCATCAAGTTCTGCACGCTGCTCCATTCTTTCCTCCATGGATTTAGAAATATCCAAGTCTTCTTGTAGAATATAATTATAAACTAGAAAAAGGTTCTATAGTGGAACCCTAGCTTGTGTCCCATATAGTAATTCAAATGGATATTTTCCAGTTTCCTTCTTCATTGTAATCCTATCTGCCCATACAACCAATCTTAACTTTGAACCACATGCCTTTTTATTTGTATCAAGCATCCTCCCTACTATTTTCAAAAGATTTTTATTACTTGACTCTGCCTGACCATTGGCTTGTGGATGATATGGGGCAGAATAAGAAACATTAATGCCATATTTTTTGAAAAATTCTCTAAACTCATCAGATCTAAAACATATCCCATTATCTTTGATCAATCTAACCGGGGTGTCAAATCTAGTTATAACATTCTCCATCAAAAAGTTCACTACCACCTTGCTTGTTGCTTGCTTAGTTGGGATAGCCTCCACCCACTTAATAAATAATTTGTGGCCACTAATATCCATCTGTGTCCTCCACTTGACCTTTCTTGTATTTCTCCAATGAAGTCAATTCCCCACTAGTGAAAAGGTGCTTATACTTGCAAGGGTCTAAGTGGCAATGCTCCTTGGTACTTCAATTTCCCTAAAATTTTTTGACAAGCCTCACATTTCCTCACATGTGCAAAAGAATCATTGAACACCTTAGGCCAATAACAACCAGCCCTAAGAATCTTGTGTGCAGTGGTCTTAGCAGAATAATGGCCTCCACACACCCCTTCATGCATTTCTCTTAAGACATATTTTTCCTGGGACTCATCTAAACATAACAGCAATATGTTGTCCCTATTGTTCTAGAATAAGTCCCCTTCAATAAAAACATACTTAGAAGCCTGCAACTTCAAAGTTCTTCTTTGATTATCATTCAACCCTTCAGGGTACATAATATGTTTTAGATAATAAATCATATTTGTATACCATGGAGTATGTTCAATACTTGTTATGACCTTTTCCTTATCTTCTACATTGCAAATTTGGTTTTCTTCAATATTTATTTTTGCCATCAGCCTAGCCAGACCCTATCCTCTTACCAATTTGGTAATCTGAATCTCCATATTGAACTCTTGTATTTTATTAATCCATCTACATCTCTTCCTTGTCACTTTTGTCTGCACCAAGATATCCTTCACAATTAGATGTGGGACATAAGCAATTACCTTAGCATCAACACAATAAGGTTTGAAAGCCTTTACTGCTTTGACCAGTGCATAAGCATGTTTCTCCATAATGTCATACTTCAACTCTGACCCCTGCAAAGATTTTCTGAAAAAAGACATAGGCTTCTCATAACCTTCATCATTCTTCTATAACATAACAACTACTATGGTATGAAATGAAGCAAAAGAGAATATATGAAATGGCTTAGTAAAATCAGGGGATTTTAGGATAGGGGATTCGTTGATAGCTATTTTTATAGATATGAAGGCATCCATTGCTTCAGCAGTGCGATCCAACTTCTCTCTTTTTTTCAACATCTTAGATATAGGTTTAACAATCTCAACAAAATTAGACACAAACCTTCTAATAAAGTTAATTTGGCCAAAAAATGATTGGATTGCTTTGACAGTTTGGGAATGGGAATTTTATCTATGGCATCTACTCTTTTAGGATCTATCCTAATCCCATCTTTTGACACAATATGCCCCAAAATTTTACCCTTTGTAACAGTGAAATGACATTTTTTAGGATTAAGACTAACACCATACTCCAAAGCTTTGATGAATATCTTCTCTAGGTCCCTAACATGATTCTCTGCCTTTTTGGAATAAGCAGTAAGATCATCTTGATACACTACCATTATGGCATTAATCAAATCCACAAATGCCACATCCATGGCTCTTTGAAAGGTAGCTCCTGCATTTGTGAGACCAAATGGAATTCTTACATAGACATATGTTCCCCATGGTGTAGTGAATGATGTCTTGTATTTCTTGGATTCTTTGAATTTGATCTAGTTATATCCAGAAAACCAATCCATCATTAACAACAGGTCACATCCTGTTACTTTGTGCAATATGGCCTCCATGTTTGGGAGAGGATAATTATCTTATAGGGAGGCAACATTCAGATTTCTGAAATCCACACACAGTCTTATATCCTTGTTTTTCTTCCTGAATAGAATGAAATTCAAAACCCATGTTGAGTGTCTAATGGCTTTAATAATACCTCCATCCCTAATTTTTACTAGCTCCTACTACATCTTAAGTTCCAGAGTTGGGTTGATAGGTCTCTACCTTTGTCTAAATGGATTTGTGTCTGACTTACGCGGAATTTCATGCTGAAAAATATCTTCCCTATATGCCTTCAAATCCTCGTAAGACCAAGAAAACACATGTTTGTATTTTCTAAGCAATGTAATCAACATTTTTCTAATGGTTGGGCTTATTTTCTTTCTAATATAAACCCTTTTTGGTGTTAATTCAATTCCCAAATTTATTTCTTCAATATCTTCTTTCTTAATAGGTGTCTACTTCATGAGAGAATGATCATTTCCATCATACACTCTCTCCAATGCTACATGACCTTTGGGAAGCTTGTTGGTTTTAAGCTGCAAAACCTATTTCCCATATGCTTCCTCCACAAAAGTGTTGAAGTCAATCTCATGTTCTTCATACTGATCTATATAATGAAGAAACTTCAAAAGGTTAGTATCATCATTAAAAACCTGCCAGCTATATATGTTGTCAGGGACAATAGGTCTTGTTTTGGATTCAACTTGAGACACTTCGGCCAAAGTGATGTCATCTTTCTTTAAGGCTACATTAGCCAAAAAGTCTGCCATCAAATTTTCAGATCTATCTATCCAATCAATTGATAAAGCATCAAATAATTCCACTGTTTCCCACACAACATTTCTATATTGCTTCATCCTTTTTTTCTTTGCAACATATTCTAATGTAACTTGTGACACAACTAGCTTAGAATCACCCAAGACAATTAATAATTTAATCTTATGCTTGACAACCACATTCAAACCAATCAACAAGGATTCATACTCTACCACATTATTTGTACATTGACAGGCCAATAAAAATGAATATTTAAATGTTGTACCTTCAAGTGATATGAAAACTATCCCAACTCCATTACCTTCTTGACTGCATGCCCCATCAAAATACATTTTCCACACACCTTGCTAATTTCTAGAGACAAGCTTATCAATTGAGTGAGTATTTACTAATTTTGGCTGAGAGGATTCTACTCTAAGACTCCTTAAATCCACATCGTAGAAGCAATTGAGTTGTTCCTAAGGAACATATTCAGCAATCTAATTCATCCTTGGTTCTCTATACAACTTGACCTCTTCACCATTGACTAGTATTATGGCATATGATAAATCAAACTACACATTATCTCCAACTATTGCAGTCCATTGTCTTGACAAACACATTCCAAATTGAGGAGGTGTATCGATCATGGTTATGTCAATATTATAGGTTGCATGTGGGTAGGTTGCTAATTTTACTTCTACATCTTTCATAATCCCCACTACTGGAATAGGCCTACTGTCCATGGCATAACATTTACCACCCTCAATATCTATCCACATACCAAGTTGTTTCATTACCCCTACTGGCATAATGTTCATAGAAGCACTTGAATCTATCATGCAATTTATCACCAATTTACCATTTATGAGTAGGGTAGTCAAAAATGGATCAATTTATGGTGCATTCATCAATGCATCATTTAGGCAAACTTCTAAAACCTTTATCTTTCCTTTCTTATAATAAATTCCAAGATTCTCTTTTTGTTTAAAGTTTACATTTTGATTCCTCCCACTAGACATTAATTGAATAACACTTTCCCTATACTCTTTAATTTTCATCATTTCAAGTAATGGGACAGACATTTTTACTTGGGATAAAGCTTGCATAAAATCAAAAGATGCACCTTCAGCTCTGGTCACCTTCTTTTGTTCTGCTAATTCTCTCTTGTTATCCTCTGTGTCCCTTTTGGATGTCTGATCTAGCTTTTGTTTGTCCTTGGGAAATTCTTTATTTTCTTCTTTGGGGACACACTTTTGTTCTTTTTTATCAGAGTGCTTATCATCTGTCCCTTTTCATATTTCATGTGACATCTTCTATTCTTCAAAAATATT
The DNA here is from genome assembly GCA_007115665.2 of Sequoiadendron giganteum. Lineage (NCBI taxonomy): Eukaryota > Viridiplantae > Streptophyta > Pinopsida > Cupressales > Cupressaceae > Sequoiadendron > Sequoiadendron giganteum. The sequence goes on along the minus strand of CM021102.1, from coordinate 365,745,296 downwards.
CATCTTGGAACACCTTCATTCTCATTCGTTGTTCTATTCATCAGCCAATACTTGCTTTTAGCCTGCTCAACTACTGCAATAGTCAATCTTTTAATTTCTTCCTTAGTTGGTCTCCTCCTATTTCCCCTATTAGGTTGATATGATGTAGTAGGAGTACCTTGTTCATCATCTCCTTCCTCATAGTCAGAAAAAATTTTTTGTTCTGCCATGTGAACATTATATTTTTGATGATCAACATCATATTCATATCCTCCTTCTAAAGACGAATAGCCTTTCTCTGCAGAGTGAAAAGTATGAGAAGTCAAATAGATGTTATGGTCTTCTTCATTATTATTTTCTGCTATGTCTTTTCCTGACACTGACTGAGCTACAATACAATGCTCTAAAGAATGTGGAAAGTCACAAACTAAACATGAAGGACTATTATCAACCATGCATGTCCCTCTCTTCTTTAAAGGATCAGGTGTCTCTTTATTTCTTGGCCCATCCATCACTGGCTTTCCATTTCTCCAATTTTTATTAAATGGCATGTCATGTAGTCTTGGCCTTTCATTCCTATATGTGTTTTCCTATTTATTTGGAGGAGCATACTGAGAAACCCTAGGGTTATCCCTCTTGTAAATCATCCCTGCAACCTTCCTATTATTTTTAATAGTGAGTGTTATCCTTTGAGCTCTAGCCAAATTTTTGGGACACCTGTTCCTAAGCTCATATCCAATCTTACGATCAAAATATTTTAAATAAATAATCAACATAGTAGGATCAACTAATTTGGATCCAGGGGGTATCTTATTATGCAACTTAAAAAACCTCTAGTTGAATTCATACACTAACTCATTTTGATGTTTTTGAATAGTCACCAACTCATGCAATGTAAATTCTGGTGCATATTGATTCCCATATTGCTCAAGAAAATGTTCATAAAACACATGAATAGAATCAATAGAGGCTATTGGAAAACCATTAAACCAATCTCTAGCATCTTCAATTAGTGACATCATAAACAACCTCATCTGCATAGCTTCATATTGCATATCCAAATCTTGCATAAAAGAATTAAAGCTCCTTAAATGTTCTTTAGCTGTAATTGCACTACTTCTTATGAACTTTGGGACTAGGCTTCTCCAACTGTTGTCCATAGGATAAGGACATATTTGAAATACAGCCAAATCAAGCTACCTAATCATGGTTGTGTATTGTGGAGGTGGTGGATTTTGGTAATTTTGATGCTAGTACAATGGATTATTATGAGACAATGATACATATTGCTGACCTTGTGGGTGTACATGCTGCTGATGAGGAGGTGGTTGAACACCTTGATGTTGTGGTGGAGCATTTTGATGTCTAAATTGATTCCTTGGCTGATTTTGGTGGGCTTGTGGGGAATTTGATGGGCCTTCATTATTGTTCCCCTACCTATGAGGTGGCACATATTTATGCAAATTAGCCATTTGAGTATTGAACTGAGCTTTCCTCAATTTCAACTCTTGAAGTTCTCTGATTGCTTGGAGCCTCTGCTCATATTATATTTTTTCTCTCTCCACTCCTTGTCTCTCATGTTCCAATCTTGCATTTATTTCATCCCTAGACATATGTGCATAGTTCTCCTCAAAGGCTGCTTCATAGCCATGTCCATCCTCAAGAAGTGTTGTTTTTTAATCATATTCAAGCTATCTCCTTTCCATTTCAGCATCGCATTCAACCATGAACTCCTTAATTTTTTTTGGGTCTGGTCAATAAAAGGGATTCCTCTATTCCTCAAGAGTATGAGGTTCTCTAGAAGGGTTGTTTTCATTTTCCAGTGTACCATATGAATTGGGTGTCTCTAATGATGCTTTTGATGTTTTGTTTTTATTTTTTTGGCCCATATCATTAGACACCTTCTTACCCTTATCATTCTTTTGAGTCCACCTACTTTTGTCATTAGGACCATCACCATCTTTGTGAAAAGATCTTCTTCCCTACATGTTGTGAGCAATTGTGATAGTCTAAATTCTAGGATGATTTCTTTCTGATGTATATTTCAAATTTTTAGTTTCATCACATTTATTCATTTAGAGTCACCACTCAGATTCTAAAAGTGAGAAAATATGCAATTCTTTATTCCCAGCAGAGTCCTCTACAAAATATTGACTCTGTGATGAAGGCTTATGTTCATTTTAACACTCCCCAGTAGAGTCACCAAACTATTGGTTCTTGAAAATGTAGGTTTAAACTAGAAGAATTTGCCAAGATCTTACAACACTTTTAGCCAACGTACAAAGCCAATTACACAATTGAAATTTCTGCTCTTTAGGTTCTGGTAGACCTAGGTGGGTGAACCTATCTAAAAATGCATATTTAAAATACATCTCCTGCTCAAACAATCTACCCACAATGGAAAATGGAAGTGGATAGACAAAAAATACTACAACTACTCCTACTTACAAAAGAAAGGTTTTGAAAATATTAATTGTTATGAATTTATTCTCTGGGTTATGGTAGATTAATGCCTTCTATCCACATGGGAAATGGAGTCAAATTATCAAGAATTGTCTATGTTTCCCTTTTTGTCATAATTCGAGTTGTTTGGAACTTTTAAGAAATAAAGTTCTAATTACTGGCATATAACTTCATTAATTTATGTCTTGCATAAATTGTGCTGGAATGTTTTCTTACCAAGTTCTTCTTCAACAATCCAAATGAAATCCTAATACCACCATGATTTATTAAAAGAATTTTAATTCTGACTTGCAGACACCAGTTAATGAAATCACACAAAGTGAAAAATTGCATCTTGATAAACCAAAAACATGCTTGATATATTGACTTAAATGATATGAGGACTTCAGGTTGGAGACAACTAGATAAGAAATATAAATGATTATAACATAAAAACTAAACATAGAATGGGTTTCACCCATTCAAAATAATTTATCCATTCATTTCTTCTTAAAAAGGTCTGTACATTATTTGCATTTCCCTAGTCTGAAAAATCTCACTGCTGCTTCCTTCATTTTTTTAACTGATTTTACAAGATACTTATACATTACATACCAAGGGTTGTGACCCTTCATTTTCCTATTACAGCCATTTGATATTCTTCAATAGACATTAAAATATTTAATTGGATTTCCTTATCGAAAAATTAAATATTTTAAACTTTATTTTTGCATTTTCATTTTATTTTACCTCTCATACTTTATCTACTCTTTACATTTACTGCCTCCACAGCTTTTATTATTCTTACCGCTCTACTACGGTCAATGATTTATCTCCCCATGGTATCACAATCTTCGTCTCTACCACTTCCTCTATCATTACCATGCTACCGTGGCTCCTCCTCTGGCTAGTGGTGGTACCATGGTAACCGCCTTGCAAACCGCTAACCACCTCCACTGACTGCTCACCGCACTACTACGGTGGCCACCTTAACCGCTAGTCTCTATCCACTGAAGTCACCACAGTCTCTATTTGAACCCCCTATGGTTGAGTAGTAACTACTTACTGACTTCCACGCTCACTTTATTCACCATTATCTCTGCTCATCGCGATCACTGCGATCTTCTTTGGAGCCCCCCATGGTATCGCGGTGACTGTCTTCACTATTTCCACACCAGTTATCTCACCACCCACTGTGCTACCATGGTCTTCATCCTGACTATCTATGGGATAGTGGTAAGGGCTATTGTGACTACCTTTAACCGCTCACTATGATACTGTGAGCCACTTTGAAAAAGGTCATGGTATAGCGGTAAACAACACTGGCCATGGAAAGTGAAAACTATGGCAAAGAAATGGGGTAAAAGGCACTTTACAATTATAAATGGCGAAAAGAATGATTTTTAATGAGAAACACGAAAAAATATTAGGTTGAAGTGGATAACAAGGTCTTAGAATTCTGATGAAGTTTTTGGGTCTAACACTCGGAAAGAAAATGGTGAAGTACAAAGAGGTGGAGGAATTAATTGGAATCAAAAAATACCCCTGAGCCTTGCTAATAAATACTATTGACAACCACACTGTAAGGTATGTTGCGTACAATATTTCTTACAAAATCTATTTCAAAAATCATGAAGGTTCCACTTCGCCCATCTTTGTGTATCTTGCAGAAAAAATGGTGAAGGAAAATAGGCAGTTTGATCTATGCAACTTAATGTTGGAAAAACTAATTGAAAATGTATGAATTCCCTTGTTTGAGGGTTATCCTTTTTGGTTTGGGTCTTTTCTTACATATCTAGTATTTTACTTTCTAAGTTCACTACCAAGAAAAGAAAATTTTAAGTTGGAATTTGAGGTCCCTATTGGAAAAAACATTTACAAGTATTTGAAAGGTATGGAGGACAATGCAAGTTCTTGAAAAGTATTTTTCTTATCCTTGTATAAGGATTTTTTCTCCAATATGCTTGTGTCTAGTTAGTTTGAGGAGGGTTTATACTTCGATACAAAGGAATTTGAAGTTGTTATTGGCGATTCCCCTCTGGAATCTAAAATGGGGAAATTATCATAGAAGATATCATCACTATTTTGGAAGAAAAGGAGAATCAAGAGTCCCTACTTAGATATGAATCTTCTAATCTAAATGATATTTGGATGATGTTAGATAAAGGTGAGATGAAGAAGATTGGTAAATTGTGGAGTTCCTGCTCTCTAGTGGATAGAATTAAAATCAATGATGCTTTTGTTGATTATCTACTCAAGAAAGGTATTGATATTTCATGTGTTTTTGATTCATTACCGGATAGTCTAGTTGATGTTGTTGAAGAGAGAATGTTGTTGGAAGAACCTAAAGGGCAAAAGTTCGAAGCTATGGTTGAAAAAAGGTGTGTCAAAGATAAACAAAAGTTATCCAAACACATTGGAAAGACAAGAAAATGAATTAAAGAGATTTCAAACATCTACAAGTATTGTCTCTGGTGGCCTACAATAGCTGAAAATTTTAGAAGAAAAATTGAAGCCATTGAATCTGAAATGAATAGTATTGGAAAGAATTTTTATTTCTTTAAAGACAAAGAAGGAAAACAAAGAATAAGAGTTGGATAATTGCAAGTGGAGTTTTTAACTATTCAAAGACAAATGAGATATGTGGTGATAACTTTTTATGTAGGAGCATCCTTGGTTCTTGGCAATCTTGCATCAACCAAAAATATTTCCTTTCAGTTTTGTTCCTATTTTGTTCTTTTTTCAGTTCAATCTGGTGTTTCTGCATGTTTTCTCACCATATCTTGTGTGCCTAGGATTTAATTGTGGACATGTTCAATTGGCTTATTCCAAGCTTCAGCTCATTTAGATATTTTTTTGACAAGTTATCACTTTCAGATTAAGTGACAGTTTTGGTTTTGGCCTCTGAATAATTTCAAATCTTAATAGCTAGTTGGATCAATCACGAATCTCACTCATTGTTTGCAGATCCTTAGGGTGTATTTGGATTTTTTCTATGGATTTTCCCTGACCTTACACTTAGGTCCACACTTCATCATGCACATCTACCATGGATGAAATTCAGATTTGAGGTCGGCCTATTCTTACACACGTTACATTTTCTTCTTTGGAGATTACAATGATCGTTGGCCGATGTGGATATTTCTTGACTCACAGATATGATATAAAGCTCACATCTCATCGTGAGGAAAGGCAAGGATTTTTTCAGTTAGAAGAAAAAATTGGATAGTAGATCTGACTTGTATGCTTTTGCTCACATGTATGAGCACTATCTTCTGAGCATGTTGTAATTAGGCCTGTGTGTCGAATCTATAAGCCCGGATGTGGCCAAACATATGTAATCAATATTTGAGATAATAAGAATGTTTACATCTACATTTTCATCCATAATTTGTGTTTCTTTTGTTGTGTTACTCTTGTTGCATGGTTTGGATTGTTGTCATTGAGGACCCTCCCTTCCATCTCTATACCAACTTTCTGGCTTGTTAAAGAAATTGTTGAGGTGTCATTAGATCATCTCTCTAGAATACTCTATGATGTAGAAGATTGTGAATGACAGTTCTCATTTGTAGATTGGTCATCCTCATTTACATTGTTGGATTTTTTCGACAACATGTGTACCAAAATGGATTCTACCGTGTTAGCTTGGAAGTGGTTTCTTCAAACTATAAGAGAGAGATACAAGAAAGTGTTTCAAGTGAAAAGTGTTATCTTTACTTGAGTTTCTGAATGTTCAATTTTCTTTTGGAAAAAGGAGGAGAGAAAAAAAAGAAGAGGGTGAAAAATGACTAAAAACAAGAAGAGAAAAATTGAATTATTGAACAAAGGCGGAGTTTTGGAAGTTTTTGAATTCTTGAAGATTTTGAAGTTGGATTTTCTTTATATATGCAATGTCACCATGTACATAAATTTACATCCTATTTTTGGTCACCCTTTGCCATCGATGTCAAAGGGGAGAGATTTTGAGAGAATTGGAGAGATTGTTATATAGATGAAAAACTATGTGAAGACTTATACACTCTTTTGGCACATGTTGCCATCAATGACAAAGGGGGAGATTGTTGGAAGAATAAAGAAGATTAGACTATGTGTTTTCATTGATGTCACCATGTCATTTAAGGTGTCAGTTTGATCTAGTACTTTGAACCAGTATGAAGAACCAGTTTACATCCTTTGGTATTTCCGGTCCAGTATTTTGGTTCATAGTCATCTCCAGTGATCATCATTGTTTGTAGTTTTGGGAAATAGTTTATGAATGTTGGAAGCTTGTAATTATACAATCCTGTATGATCATATGATCATATCATGAGTTGGAATTAGCCTGGTGTTGCATTTTGTTATTAGGTCAATCCATGGCCGGCCTAATAAATAGTTGGTGGTATAATGGATTAATTTGTGTTGCAGATATATGAGCAACCTATCTTTGGTCCATGCTAACATGATATAGCGTGCTACATGATTGAATCATTTTTGGAGAGTTTTTATACTAACTTGAAGCTGATAGTTAATCTTTTTGGTGAATACAGATTGCATCTAATCAGGTCGACCTAATTGATGCTTGCAAACAAGTTAGATATATATATTGGGTAGTTTGGAGATTTAAGAGTGTGGATTTAATGTGAATATGAATAAGAGTGAATATTAGTATGCTGCCATGTGAATTCTATAAGCATAAAAGTAACTGAATCAACACTTGTTAGGTGAACTCTTACCAGTTAATATTTTGGTTGTAAGCTATTTGTTTACTATAATATTTTTGCAGGTAGTGAGCCTCTTTGTTTGGATAGTGATTCCTCCTTGTAATCAGTGAGCTTTTGTATCTAGTAGCAAGCCTCTCTTATCTAGTAGAGAGCCTCTCTTGTATCTAGTTTTGGAACTACATTATATAGTGAGCTAATCCTCACTATGGTTTTTCCCTCATTAGGTTTTCCATGTAAAATTTTGGTGTTCATGTTTTGTGTAGTTTCATATTCTATTATTGCTCTTGGTCATCTTTTCTATTACATGCTTTAGATTAATTAGATGATTTTTGTTTAATAAATTAAAGGAGATATATATTCACCCCTCATCTAATTATATTGGATATTCAACACTTCCTTAATTGATGCTTATCCTTCATTTAACATGTAGACACTAGGTCAGCCAAACCTAATGAGAACACCAATGAACTTCAAAGTGCGTGCATCCACAAAAATATGATAACACGTGGATCACATAACATGCTTTACCAAACACTAAGACACCTCTTAGATACCTTCATATACATTTACAAAAACTACAACAACTTCCATACATAGAACACTTTCCAACAGTCCAACTGAATTGTGCAGACACACATAGTAGCTCTAGAACAGGTCTTTCAGAGCACCAAATGATGAGTTCCTTTACTAAAATATAGATAAAAGAATTATTAACATTCCTCTAGATCCACAAGATTCGAGGCAAACCATTAGAGGGTTGTAGAGTAGAAACATCTCTCCTAGTCCACAAACAAACAACTCTTCTAGACCAGTTCACAAACTAGTGAACAACTTTCAATCCTCATCAAACCAGAAGCTATAACTTATGTTAAATTACTGAAGGATTCCCATAAAAATACTAAATATCCACACAAGCATAGGATCAACATAGAATAAAAGTAGAGCACATTACCATAGAACATTCAAAACAGACACACAACTTTGTCTTCACTATTTATTAATTTTCTCAAAATCACTTGATATCAACACACCTACAACATTATAAAGATAGATCCACGTAATCACAACATCTCTATAGTATCTCAACCATACATGTAACTCTTGCAATCACTTGGTTCCTTTCTCTACATCTACCTAAACTATGTTGACATCAATGATAATATTAATGACAACACTACCATATTTATTCATACTTGCAACAATCTCCCCCTTTGTCATTGATGGAAACACATGATGTTTAAAACCATGAAAAACACAATACACACTCTCCTACTTCTTCTTCTTCTTTTTTCAAATTAGATAGCCTACACAACATTTTTGCACTCACTTCTCCTTGCAAGATAGGTTTTTTCCACATTATTCTCCCTCCCCTTTTGAAATCAATAGAAAAGAAACATTTTGCATGATTCTTTAGCCATACAATTTTGATCACTGTCCCTTAGGAGTGCACCCATATCTCATATTGCAACAATGATACTTCCTACTCCTCTTAAGGAGTAGACCCCAATCATCTATTTAGACAAATGATGAATCTATAGATCCACTAGACTAATGCACCTCCATGTGCACGTAGTTCAAGGAAGAAGGGGAAGTAACCACCAACTTCTCCCTGAGATACTCAAAAGTATCCTGAAGAAGAGCCTTGGTAAATATATCTGCATTTTGATCCTTTGTAGACACATATTCAATCTTGATTTTATTCTCTGACACCTTCTCCCTTAAGAAATGATATTTGATAGATCTATGTTTTTTTCTCGAATGCATTACCAAATTATTTGAAATATTTATTGCACTTGTATTGTCACAAAAAATAGGGATAGGATCACCACACATCACACCTATATCTTTCAATTTTTGCTTCATCCAAAGTACCTATGTACAATAAGATGTTGTTGCAATATACTCAGCTTCTACAATGAATAAATAAATTGATTCCTATTTATTGCTTAGCTAGGAAACCAATCTTCCTCCAACCTAGAATGCACAACCACTTGTACTCTTTCGGTCATCTAAAACCAACCCAATTATTGTAGGAATTCAAAGTGAAATCAGCATACTTAGGATACCATAGGCCATAATCTGGAGTACCTTTTAGATATTTGAATATCCTCTTCATAGTTGTAACATGTGTTTCTTTAGGTTCAGCTTGAAATATGGTTGTCAAACATACTACATACATGATATCTAACCTAGTAGTAGTAAGATATAATAGTCCATCAATCATAGATCTGTGCATGCTCTGATCAATGTTAGGAGAATCATCATCCTTACTTAATTTGCATCCAATCACCATAGGCGTAGTGACTGGTTTGGAATCATCCATTCCAAAATTCTTCATCAATTCTTTAATATACTTTGATTGTGAAATGAATATTCCCTTATCAGTTTGATTCACTTGAACTCCAAGAAAGAAGTTTAACTCACCAATCATAGACATCTCAAACTCTTTTTGCATCTCCTCTACAAATTTATTCGAAATAACCTCATTTCCTTTGAAGATAATATCATCAACATACACAACCACTATTAACATTTTGTTTCCTTCTAATTTGAAATAGAGATTACTATCTACAAAGCCTTTGTTGAACTTTTGTTATGTCAAATATCTTTCCAACTTTGCATACCATGCTCTAGGAGCTTGTTTAAGTCCATATAGTGTGTTTTTCAACTTGCTAACCATTTCTAGTTTATCTGACAACTAAAATCCTTCTAGTTGTTCAATGTACACCTCTTCTTCTAATTCTCCATTCAGGAATGCAGACTTAACATCCATTTGGTATACTTTGAAATTATCTAGAGTTTGGGCTTTCTCCCTAAGAAAAGTAACCCATGTAATTCTTGAATAATCATCAATCAAAAGAATAAAATACCTATTTCCATTAAGACTTCCTATTCTTGTGGGATGACAAAGGTCTATATGAATCAATTCCAACACTCTGGTATTTGATTGTTCTTTTCCTTTAAAAATACATCTTGTTTGTTTTCCCAATTGACAACTTTTGCAAATAGTATTGGTAGGATTTATTATTTTAGGCAGATCCCTCACAACTTCTCTTGAATAGATCCTGATCAGGTTGTCAAAATTTACATTTCCCATCCTATGGTGCCATAGCTAACTTTCATTAACTTGAGACACAAAACATTGACCATGACCACTCTTAAGCTGATAGATGTTTCCATGTGTTTTTCTTCCTTTAGTAACCGTAGTTCTAGAACCTTTTCTAATCTCACGGGTATTATCCTAGAACACAAGCTTAAATCCTTTGCTACACATTTTTCCAACACTCAAAAGATTATGACTTAAGCCCTTAACATAATAGACATAATTATTATTGTGTTTTCGATCAAAACTAATTGTTCCTTTTCCAAAAATATTTGCAATAGAATCATCTCCAAACATGACTAATCCTCCATCATGTTTTTCAAGTTTAGTGAACTTACTTTTTTCTTCGATCATATGATTTGAACATTCACTGTCAATTACCCAATAATCTTCATCTTGTCTAGCATGAAAGGCAGTAACTAGAGTACCTTCCATATCATTCTTCTTGTTTTTCATACCACATTGCCTTGCACATCATACATGGTTAGTAGACACAAATTTATTCTCCAAGGATAGAAACAAGCATTCATCTTTATTATCCTCAAAATCAGATTCATCATCAAAAATTCTAGCATCTTCTCTAGCATAATAAAAATTCTTGAACTTTTTATCCTTTTTATCTTTATTATCTTCGTTCTTCTTGTGTATGGCTTTATTTGGACATCTTGAAGCATAGTGACCAATATTTCCACAACTAAAACATTTAAAAGGTAGCATACCTTTGTACTTACCAATACCTTTCTTCAGCTTCCTTGTAAAGTTTTCTTCCAACTCCTTTGAAATTTCACTATTTGAATCATCTTCTATCTTAGTTGCTTTGAAGGTTTTTTCTGTTTTCTCCTTTTCTTTTCCAAACTTTCTCATCTCAAATGCGGTCAACATTCCAAACAACTATTCTTTAGTGAATTTATTTGGATCATATATTTCCTTAATAGTTGAGACCTTGTCACTATAATTCTCCAGTAGTGTCTTCAAGATCTTGTCTAATACATCTTCATCTATCAGAGTACGACCTTGATTTTTGACTTAATTTGCTGCAATATCAACCCTTGTAAAATATCTTGTAGTGTCTTCACCTTCTTCCATTTTCAAGTTCTCATATCTGCACTTTGTTGTTAGCTTCTTTGATAATTTGACTCTATCATTTCCTTCATAGATATCTTTCAACTTTTCCCACATTTCATAAGAAGTACCTAATGAAATCAATTTTGTCTACCCAGTCTTAGATAAAGCACTGTAGACTGTATACCTTACTCTTTCATTTTCTTCATAGTCAAAAATCTCATCTGCAAAAGAAGGACCACTAGCCAACTTAACATATTTTGTCTCAACAACTTTCCAAGTCTTGAAACCAAGAGAGATCAGGTAACCTCTCATCTACACTTTCTAATCATTGTAGTCAGATCCATCAAACACAGGGATTGGCAATTTGTGTTACATCAGATCTACCTCAAGTGGTTAAGCTCATCTCTGAGGAGCCAATGCTCTGATACCAATTGTTGAAATGCACAAGATAACTTAGAGGGGGGGTGAATTAGTTGTATCAAATCACATTCACTTTTCACCTTAATCAATTCCACATTGAATTTAATCTATTATTAAGTATAAACATGAAATTTAGATAATAGAAAGAAAATACCAAAGACACCAGATTTATGTGGAAAGCCCAATGAGGGAAAAATCATGGTGAGGATTAATTCACAATATAATAGTAATGCAAAACTAGATACAAATGCTCACTATTAGAGGGCTCACTACCTAGAAAGGACTCACTGTCTGGATACAAGGCTCACTATCTATAGATAGGACTCACTATCTAGAAGGAGGCTCACTACCTACAAATAAACAAAGGTAACAAAAAAACAACCATAACAGTTTCCACATGTTCGCAGCCTTAATCAAAGAATTGCAGACACCATCAACTCACTGCTTTTAGGAGTCAAACACATTAAAGTATTGCTTCCATGATTCAATTTCACACACTCTACTTCTCGCACTTGTCTTGGCACCTCTTTTTAATTTACATCTTGAATTGTATTTATACCATATTTAACCTTATAAAATTTCTCCAAGGTCAACTACATATTCTTTAATTTACAAATTCAAATTAGGTTTGTGACTCAACATTCCCACAATGGATAAGAATGAGAGTGGACCAAATACATACCTAACAAGGACCCAAAATAACATCCTGGATCAATCACATGTTTTGTTAATTGATGCTTATCCTTCATGTAACGTGTAGAAACCAGGTCAGCCAAACCTAATGAAAACACCAATGAACTTTGAAGTGCACACATCCACAACAATATGATAACATGTGGATCACATGACACACTTCACCAAACACTTGGACACCTCTTAGATACCTTTAGATACATCCACAACAACTACAACAAATTCCATATACAAAACACTTTCCAATAGTCCAACTAGACTATGTAGACACATATAGTAGCTCTGAAATAGGTCTTCCAGAGCACAAAACCATGAGAAACTTTACTATAACATATATAACACAATTATTAGCATTCCTTTATATCCACAAGATCTGATACAACAAATTATAGGACTGTTGAACAAAAACATCTCTCCTAATCTATAGACAAACAACAATGTCAAATGAGTTCATAAACTAGTGAGTATAACTCTCATTCCTCATCAAACTAGAATCTGTAACTTAGGATATATTACCCATGGATTCCCATAAACAACAGTACAAATTTACACAAGAATAGGATCAATAGAGAAGAAATGTAGAGCACATTACCGAAGCATATTCAAAACACACACATAACTCTATCTTTATTGTTTATTAATTTTCTCAAAAGCACTGGATATTAGCACACTTGCAACACTATAAAGATAGCTCTATGTACTCACAACATCTCTATAGTATCTCAAACATACATGTACCACCTTCAATCACTTGGTTCCTTTCTCTACAACTACTTGAACTATGTTGACATCAATGACAACATTAATGACAACACCACCATACCCATTCATACTTGCAATAGATACATGGTATCATGAAAAATATCATTTCCAACACTCTACTAAAAGTGAACAAAGATTCTCACACACCATAAACAACTTTTATATATTTAAATGAATAAATATATCAATTAATTTCAATAAAAAATATCACTACAATATTCATACCAATGTAGTAATGGTTACTAGGAATATGGCCTACCAAACGAAATCCACATCCGAGAATTTCATAAGATCTATACACATCCAACATCTCAAAGGAGAAATAAATAATCAATTCTCTAATCTAAGATAACTAAAAATAAGATCCAATCCTACATTAGTATCATGTATAATATAGATAACTAGGTATAGCATGTGGATTTCCTAAACTCAAATACTAGAATCAATGCTAGATCTGTTTTTCCAAGAAACCCCATATAAGAATAACCATAGATTAAAAACCCCTCCAAGAAGCTATTTAAATCTATAATTGTCTTCATCTAGAACACCCTAAATACAAGTTTCATCACATATTTTTTGGAAGAATGAAGAATAATTTCTAGATGTGTAGACTTTGTGTTGTTATTGATGTCACCATGTTGATTGGGCTGTCAGTTTGATTCGGTACTCTAAACTGATATGAAGAACTAGTTTACATCCTCTAGTATTTTGGTCTACAATCCTCCTTTATTGATCATCATTTCTCATGGTTTTAGGAAATGGTTTTTGGATGTTGGAAGCTTGTAAGTTCATGATCTTGTATACTCATGTGCTCATATGGTGAGTTAGCACTATTATGTTGATTGCATTTTGTTATTAGGTCTATCACTAGCTAGCCTAATGAATAGCTAATATTGTGATGGATTAATTTGTGTTGTCGATATATGTGTGACCTATCTTTGCTCCATGCCAACATATTTTAGCATGCTACATGCTTGGATTATTTTTGGAGAATTTTTGTATAAACGTGGAGTCGAAAGTTAGTCTTTTTAGTGCATAAAGATTGCATCTAATTAGGCCAACCTAATTGATGCTTGCAAATGTACTAGCTATATATATATTGGATTTTTTTTAGATTGTTGAAGTAAATTGAATGTGAAGTATGGTGTGAATGTCAAGTGAAGTGTGTGGAAATTATGAAGTTTGTTAAGTTAGTTTATTGAGCTTCAAAGGAACTGAATCAACACTTGTTAGGTGTATTCTTACCAATTCATTATGGTTGTAACGCCACTTTTGTATTGTAATCCTTTTTGTAGGTAGTGAGCATCCTTGCTTGGATAATGAGTGCTTATTGTATGCAGTGATATTTTGTATCTAGTAGTGAGCCTTTTGTATTTGGTTTTGGAACTATAATATATTGTGAGCTAATCCTCATCGTGGTTTTTCCCACTTTGGGTTTTCCACGTAGATTTTTCGGTGTTCATGTGTTGTGTGATTTTGTTCTTTTTTTAATGCTCTTAATCATTCTTACTATTGTACATATTGGAATAATTGGATGGTATTTTTTCAATAAGTTTAAGAAGATACTGATTCACCCCCCCCCCCCCTGAGTATCTTGGATATTCAACAATTTGTATTAGAGCTAGGTTCATTTGAAGAAGCCTAACAACTTGAGGAATATCTTGAAGATTCAACAAATGGATGATAAAGAAGAGCTATGGGTTGTCTTGAATATATTTACAAGGCTAAAAATGAAAACAAAGATTTGAAAGAAAATCTTGATGATGAAAATGAATGCATCTATAAATTGAAAGAGAAATTGACGAAATTCAAAGAAAGACACATAGAGGTGAGTGAGAAATTGAAACAAGAAAATGAAGAGATTACCAAATCGAAGGTGCTAGTGGAGGAAAAGAAGAGAGTTGAAGATTATATAAATACAATGGTGCAAAGATAGTCTCATGAATGCTCAAAGCTTAAACACGAAGTGGTAAGCCTGAGAACAGATCTAGAAAAAGAAAAACTATATTAAGATAGTTTCAAGACAAGCTCCACCAATATTGATGAATTGATTTTAGGGCAGAGACCTTCTAAAGACAAAGGTGGTTTAGGAAATAAAGATGGTGAAAACTCTAAGAATGTGAAGACCTCAAACATAGTGAAAAATCAAAAGACTAGAGATAAGGGGAAGCAAAAGAGAAATCCAAGAAACTTTGCTATAAGATTGCCTATTAGACATCCAAATACTCAAAGGTACCCATCTTTCAATGGTGTTTTCTTTTCAAGTAATAAATTTGGTCATAGGACAACTAAGTGCAAAATTAGGATG
The DNA here is from genome assembly GCA_007115665.2 of Sequoiadendron giganteum. Classification (NCBI taxonomy): domain Eukaryota; kingdom Viridiplantae; phylum Streptophyta; class Pinopsida; order Cupressales; family Cupressaceae; genus Sequoiadendron; species Sequoiadendron giganteum. The sequence goes on along the minus strand of CM021102.1, from coordinate 365,729,824 downwards.
AATCATTTTCCTGGTTTCTTCTTCGAACAATGTTTTACATGCAAGAGATTTTGACATAGAGCTACTAAATGTAGATCTTAGGTGAGGATGATTAGTTAGGTGATGATGAATAGGTTTAATTGAGGTAGAATGAATCAATATTTTGTTGGATACTACTATACTTGTAATAAGTTTGGACACAAAGCTAATCAATGCATCTCAAGGGTTAATGGAGGTCAAGCAAATCAAAGAAATGTTGTCTACTACAATTGCAAGAAACTGAGACATATTTCAAGAGTATGCAGAAGTAAAAGGGGAAAGCAATCTAATTAGGTAAAGAAGAATGAACTAATGAAGAAGGTTGAAAAGAATGAGGTTAAGCAAGAAATGAGCAAGACATGGAGGAAGAAATAAGAGCCAGAGATGACTGATGTGTTTGTACCCTCATCTGGTAGAGACAATTCCTCTAAGAATTAGACCTAGCATGGTCTTAGGGGGAGTATTAACATAAAATTATTCGAACCCCCTAGATATATGATGTGTCAGATGTTGGCACGAGGATATGTTATAAGGAATGAATAAACAAAGGTTATGTAAAAAAACTAGAAGAAAATGTGAATGGATGTTCATTTGTGGAGAAAATTAGGGTTTTTGAGTGTAGTGAAGAAGGTTTTTTATTATCTTTTTGAAACCTACCTCATTTAATGCAAATTAGGGCAGTGCAATGTTGTATAAAGGAAAATTCATAAGTAATTTTTGATCACTTGTGCAATTGAAGAGGTTGAAGAATGATTTGGAGCAATCTTGAAGTGATCCTGAAGTGATTTGGAGAAATTCCAAGGCAATTTGGAGAAATCATTATGAATAATTAAGAATAAAATATGGAAGTTTTCAAAATCATTTCTCTTAGTTTACAAAAAAAAGGGAAAAAGAAGTTTTGTTGAGAAATAAAGAATTTGAAGAAGATAAGCATAATGATGGAATTTATTGATAGAGGATCAAGTGTTGATATCCCACTAAGGATTAAGGAAGTTGAGTTGGAAGAGTTTGATCATCGAAAGATGAACGAAATGGAACTAGGGTTGAAGAAAAATGAATTGCAAAACATAAATACTCTAGGTATGGATTTATGGGGTGAATCTCCTTGGTTTACAAACAAAGAATCTATTATGTTCTTGTTAAGTCAATTCAAGGATGACAAAATTATTTTGGACAAACCCTATCTAATCATGAAGGAGGCAATTAAAGCTATTACTAGTTTGTGTAGTGTTGCTGACCTCCCTGGGAAGAAAAAATGAAATAAGAGACGTGGAGGAACTTAATAGTGTCGACAAAGACCCTCAAGCTCTACTGATAAATACCATTTTTGATCTTGTAGTATGGTATGTCACCTACAACATCACTTATAAAGTGTATTTCAGAAATCATGAAGGTTATACTTCAACTATTGTTGTATATCTTGCACATAAAATGGTAAGGGAAAACAAGAAGTTTGATATGTGTAGCCTAATTATGGAAAACCCAAATGAGATTTTCATAATGTGTTTGGTTGAGGGTTATCCTTTCTAGTTTGGGTCTTTTCTTATATGTTTGGTATTTTACTTTTTGATTTTTCTATCGGCAACACAAAATGTTATGTGGGAATCTAATATCCCTATCGAAAAGCAAGTTTACATGCATTTGGAATGTATGAAAGATAAAGAAAGATCATGCAAAATCTATTTCTCATCCCTACAGATGAATCTATGCTCTTGTGTGCCAATGTTTTGTTAGTTTGAAGAGGTTTCCTCTTTTGGTAAGAAAGAGTTGGAAGTTGTTATTGGTGGTTCGCCTCTAGAATCTAGAAGGAGAAAAATTAACACAAAATATGTCATCACTATCCTAGAAGAAAAGGAGAATGAAGAAGAGTCTATGCCTGAATCTAATTCCTTCGATCTTGAAGAATATTCATATGTTGTCAGACAAAGGTGATATGAAGAAGGTTGGTGAAATGTGGCATGCCCTCTCTTCGATCAAAATATTTAAAATTGATGTTGTGTTGATTGATTATTTTCTCAGAAAGGGTAATACAATTCTAGATGTGTCTGAATCATTACCAAATGATCGAGTAGAAGTTATTGTAGAAATAATATTGCTAAATGGACTTGAAGGACATAATTTTAAAGCTATGATTGAGAGAAGATGTGCTAAAGACAAAAAGAATATCCAAACATATTAATGAGACAAGAGAATACATTAAGAAGATGTATGACATCTATAGGTATTATCTCTAGTGGCCTACAACTATTGATAATTTTAGAAGCAAAATTGAAACTATTGAATCTAAGATAAATAATATTGGAAAGAGTTTTGATTTCTTCAAAGAAAAAAATGGAAAACAAAGAATAAGAGTTGGTGAATTGAAAGTAGATTTGTTGATTGCTTAGAGACAGAGGGAAGACTTGGTTAAAACCTTATGGCTAGTTAAAGAAATTATTGAGGTTCAGTTGGATCATCGCTCTAGAATAATTTTTGATGTAGAAGATTGTGAATGACAATTTCTATCATTAGACCACACATCCTCATTTATGATGTTGTCTTTATTGGATAGTATGAGTGCCAGAAAGGGTTATAGTGTTTTCTTGGAAGAGGATTCTTCTGATCATAAGAGAAAGGTAAAAGAAAAATTTTCATGTAAAAATCATTATTTTCACTTAAATGTTTGAAATGGGGAGTTAGAATTTCTTTGTATATACATTTTCACCATGTACATATGTTCACATCCTCTTTTTAGTTGCCTTTATCATTGATGTCAAAGGGGGAGAGATTGTCATGTGAAGTGAAAAGAATGAAGAATTATGTGAAGGTATGTAGAGGGTTATACATTCTCTTGGCACATGTTTCCATCGATGAAAAAAGGGGGAGATTGTTGGAAGAATGAAGAATAACGTCTAGATGTGTAGACATTGTGTTTTCATTGATGTCACCATGTTGATTGGGTCATCTATTTGATCTGGTACTCTAAATCGGTATGAAGAACTAATTTACATACTTCAATATTTTGGTCCACAATCCTCCTCTGGTGATCATTGTTTGTCACAGTTTTGAGAAATAGTTTTTGGATTTTGGAAGCTTGTATGTTCAAGATCTTGTATTCTCATGTTCTCGCATGGTGAGTTGCAACTATTCTATCAATTGCATTTTGTTATTAGGTATGTCCTTAGATGACCTAATGAATAGTTTATATTGTAATGGATAAATTTGTGTTGTGGATATATGTGTGACCTACCATTGGTCCATGTCGATGTATTGTAGTGTGCTACATGCTTGGATTATTTTTGGAGAAGTTTTTTACTAACTTGGTGATGAAAGTTAGTCTTTTTGGTGAATAAAGATTGCATCTAATTAGGCTGATCTAATTGATGCGTGTAGATGTATCAACTATATATATTAGATTGTTTTGAGATTTTTGAAGTGAAATGATTGTAAAGTATGGTGTGAATTTGAAGCAAAGTGTGGAAAAATGATGAAGTGTGTTAATTTAGTTTATTGAGCTTCAAAGAAAATGAATTAGCACTTCTTATGTGTACTCTTACCAATTCATGTTGGTTGTGAAGCCACTTTTGTAGGTAGTAAACCTCCATGCTTGGATAGTGAGTCATGTTTGTAAGCAGTGAGGTTTTATATCTGGCAGTGAGCCTTTTGTATTCTATTTTGGAACTATACTATATTGTGAGCTAATCCTCATCATGGTTTTTCCCACATAAAAATTATGGTGTTCATGTGTTGTGTACTTTTATGCTTTGTTAATGCTCTTACTCATTCTTATAGTTGTATGCATTGGAGTAATTGGATGGTATTTGTTCAATAAGTTTGAGAAGATACTAATTCACCTCTTCCTCTCAATATCTTGGATATTCAACAATATATACATACCACATATTTTAGTTAACATGTAAAATATGCAAAATAATATTTTTAAATAAGATTTTCCCATATAACCATCTAGGAATTCACATTAAACATGTCATATGAATAATGCAATAAGCATAGATCTACAAAACCAATAGCTAAAAAATAAGTGTAAATTGTTATAGAGAAGGGGGATTTGCTACTCATGATTCTCTTTATTCTCAAGAGATTTGATGAGTCGAGTTTATGGTTCAATTTTAGTAGAGTTTAGTATCCATTTGCTATAATTTTCATAGACTTTGATACTTGGATGTTGACTTGTTTATAATATTTTCTCAAAACCTTTGAGATTGGGCATAAGCTTATTTTCATAACCTTTAAATGAAATTTACATGCTATATTAACTATCTATGTTAATTTTACATGTGGATTAATGAATGTCAGTTTAAGATAGTTACAAATATGCAATTGTTATGGGTACTAATATTGTCATGCAAATATAATTAGAGGCCTGCAATTTAGGAGGATTCCACTAGCTGGGAATCCACTATACCGGTCACCAAGGTGGTCATTTAATGATGAAAGACTCTCAATGGTAGGGAGATTCATCATTCAAATCAAAGTTATAACCACCTTCTCAATGCTCTTAATTTTCTATTGAACGAATATAGGCTTTACTGCTATGTTGAGTTTGTGTTAAAGAAAACATGCCTCACTAGATTCCATGCATTCATAACCACATCTCCACTTTTCAAGCTTTCCCTAAAGTGGCATCCTCTGATTCTATCAAAGTTGACCACCTTGCTAGGTGATTAGATAAATAAGACTCGGATGATTAGTCTCTAGAGGTTGCTTAATCTGATGATGTACTCAGATTCTTAAGTTTTTTTATTGTACTCATATTTTTCAATTAATGAAATGAAGTTATAAGTTCAGGCATCTAAGTTTACATTTGTTTTAGGGGATACTCAGCAAAAGGGGCCCACTTGGTGAGTATTCAATCCCATCACTTAGTTTAGTTTAGTTATTATTTTTTGTTGAGTAGTTAGTTAAGAATCTCACACTATCTGTTCTTGCAACCACTAGAATTTGATTCTATGATTGTTCCTACAGCCAAAGCAGAAAGAGTAGTTTCCTATTTCTTTGCTCATATTTTCATTTTTGTCATGAATTTCACCTTAGCATAGTTATTGGTTGATTCTCAACACTTAAGTTATTTCCTTCCAAGAAATTTACTTTCAGCATTGTGTCTTTCTTAGTTGTAGAATGAATATGGCTACTTTTGATTCCAAGTGCACATACAATGCTAACCTATTTAAATTTTGTGTCCCTAGGTTGAAAATTTAAATGCACCTTTATAATGATTGAAATAGCTATTCAGGTTAGATGTCTAATCACTGAATCATAGTTGTGAGGGATTAGTTGTTCAATCATTGTAGGAGGTTGCAATTTTTGGCACTATTATTAGGGATGGTGTCAAATGAGGGAGTTCTTTGGAGTCATTAATAGTTTTTTTTTCTATAGTATTTCTTGGAGTTGTTCTTAGTATACCCCTCATTTTGGATAGTAATGACCCCCTCTATTCTTTTTCCAATTCTTTGTGTGAGTTGGATGATAGCGAGTTGTTAATGTATGTATAGAGAAAGGAGGAGATATGCTCATGGGAGATTCTTTCCTAACAATTCTGATCTATTCCAGATAGTCGAGTATCAGAATTTTCCAAGAGACAAAGAAGAAGAAGAGAGAAACTTCTTTTCTGATACATTTATGGATCTAACCAGTTCTAAAGTTTTCTGTGAAGATCAAAATCTTAATGAGAACCCCTTGGCTTTAGAACTTCATTAGGCAGGCATGGGTGATGCAAATAGAAACAAACCTAACCAACTAGCATTTCCTTTCCCCATTTCTCCTCAGAATGAAGTACACAACCTCAAAATAATCCATGCTTCATTCCTTCCTAATTTTTATGGACTTGTCATAGAAGAACCTGATACATTCTTGTTCGAGTTTGATATACTCTACAAGATTTATGACTATACCATTGATGCTCATAGGCTTAAGCTATTCCCTGACACCTTGAAAGAAGTTGCATTAAGATGGTTCATGACCCTAGGTAGAGATACCATGGAGACTTGGGAGGACATGAAGAAAAAATTCCTTGAGAAATACAAGGAGTATTTCAGGGGCAATGACATGAGAGGAGGTGAAATTTTTAGGATGCAACAAAAGGAAGATGAGAGTCTAGAAGATTTCATTTCAAGGTTTCTATTTTTCCTACAGAAATCTCCACACCATAAACTCAATGAAGAGTCATAGAAGCTGATTTTCTTAAGAGGAATTAATCACCATTGCACAAATTCCTTGGACTTGATGGGAGGAGGAGATATCACTCAGGTTCCTTGGGAGGAAATCAAGAAGATATACTAGAACTATTCTAGGGTAGCTTCAAAGAAAGGGAGAGCTTACCAATCCTCCATGGGTAAGTCATACACCAATAGAGTTTCAAGGATGGAGATTACTCACTTACTGGAAGAATTCAAGCAAGACATCATAAACAATCTTGCTACTTAGCTGGATACACTTAAGGCCAAGAGTAAAGAAGAGGAGATAGAGGTAATATTGGCAGAGTATCTCCCTCATTGCAAATAAAAGAAGGACTATAGATGCAAAATGATAGCTAATATTGAAAATAAGAAGATGGCACCCAAGTTCAAGCCAATCTAGGGTGAAGAAGTTCAAGTCTACTAGGTCTCAAAAGGGATGCCATGGGCTCCAAGACAAGGCATGCCACTAGATCCACTATCTTTTGTTGGGCCATATTTCAATTCTTATTCATCTAGTAACCAATGACAACCCCCATATCCATCCAATTATGGAGGATATCCAACAAAACCTTGGAATAACTCTCCAAATTCCTAGCCCAATCACAAAAAATCTCCACCCCAGTGGAAAACACCTTAGGAAAATTTACATTAGTTTCAAGGAAATGGGTAGCCACCTCAAGAAAACTAGCAGAAAACATCTCAATGGAGGGGAGGACAACAATGGCCAAACAAGAAAACCAATTACATGCAACCACCTTCTCAGCCCCAACAACCTGCTATAATGCCTCTTCCTATTAGTTAAGGTTCATATGCAAGTAGACCTAGTCAACTACCATCCCAACCCACACCTAACCCAAATAATAAACCACAGTAGTAGATAGTATACTTTATTGATCCAAATCAATTATATGCATGTGTTGTGAGTGTAAGTGACATCCGCTTGCATTTAGGAATTACTTTTCCTGCTCCTTCCACACCCATTATCACTGAGCTTCCTATGGAAGAAGAGGAGCCTTTGAATGTCCCCATTCAGCCATATGCACCTAAAAATCCTGAACTAGTCCTAGTCAAGCAGACTGAACTAGAACTACCATTTCTTTAGAGGTTGGAAATTGTGAAACAAAATGAAGAAAAGGAGGACACAAATTTTGACATTTTAGATCAGTTGAAGCATATATGTGTTCAAATAATTCTATTTCAAGCCATAAAAGATATTCACATATATGGCAAGGCAATCAAGGAAGCATGCCTTAAGAAGCCAGGTAGGAAGAAGAAAGACCCCACTATGGTTCATGTGGTGGGATAGCTAGCTGACATCATGCTCGAGAAAGTGATTGTTCCCAAATATAATGACCTAGGGAGTCTTGTGGTAGGAGTTATTATGAATGGGATCTAGATAAAGAATACACTGATTGATTTGGAAGGAGCAATAAATGTAATTCCTAAGGACATCCTAAAAAAAAATGTCGCAATCATGAGACCTACTCCTATTGTCCTATAGCTCGTTGATAGTTCTACTTTTAAGCCTAATGCTATAGTAGAAGATCTTGTGTTAACTCTAGACTCCTAAGAGTACCCATCAGGTTTTATGATTCTTTCTCCTACAACCACACTAGGAGAGTACCCTGTTATTCTTGGGAGGCCATGGTTAGCAACAAAAAATGACTATATTGGATGTCAAATAGGAGAAATGCCCATTTTTTATGGAAAGAGAACCAAAAATATTATTCTCTACACTCTTGCTCAACCATCCCTTGATAGGAATGATCATGTATGGCTAGATGCTGGTTAAGAGGTCAAGGAAATTAATTTTGTGTTATAGCTTATGATGCTAGGTGGAAATTATTTCATGAAACTTCAAGATGAAGATGAAGTATTGTCTAACATAAATCAGAACCACTATGAGGTAGAGGAAGTATCATCCTCATGTACTTGATTATGTTGATCTAGTGAAGACACTCCTACCCGCTCTTCCTCAAATTGCTCTTCCTACAACCAAAATTCCTACAACAATAGGTATGTCTCATACATTTTTTTCATATGAACTTAAGGTACCAAGCATTAGTGAAGCAACTATGATAGAGTTAACTACACAATTTTAGGTGTCAAAAGGAAAATATCTAAATGTTAACAACAAACTGAGTGAAGAACAATAGTTGTCATTGGAAAACTTGTTGAGGGCCCACCAGTGTGCTTTTACATGGGACTATCATGATATGAAGGGATTGGACCCTAAGATTTACACTCATAGGATATACATAAGAGATGATTGTACACTAGTGAGGCAACCACAAAAAAGAATTAACCCTGCATTGAGAGAAATTATAAAAGGGGAAATACATAAATTGCTAGATGTAGGATTTATCTACCCAATTTCAGATAGCTAGTCAGTGTCCCCATTAGTGATTGTGCCCAAAAAATCAGGGAAGTGGTGAGTTTGTGTTGATTATAGGGAACTTAGTGCTACCAAAAAAAAAGACCATTTTCCCGTACCTTTTATAGATCAAGTTTTGGACTCACTTGCAAGAAAGCAATACTTTTCTTTCCTAGATAGATTCAACAACTATAACCAGATCTAAATTGTACCAAAGGACCAAGAGAATAACACCTTTACTTGTCCATGGGGGACCTATTCCTACTCAATACTTCCATTTGGCTTATGCAATGCACCTACAACTTTCCAGAGGGTAGTCATTAGCATATTTCTAGATATCTCTCTTGATTGCAAGGAAATCTATATGGATGACTTCACTACCTGTGGTTCTTATTTTAGTGAAGCATTGGAAAATCTTGAGAGAGTCCTATAGAGACATGAAGACCACAATGTATCTTTAAATAGTGAAAAATGCTTCATGATAATGTAGGAAGGTGTAGTTCTTGGCCACTACATCTGTCACAAACGAATTCAAGTAGATCCTATAAAGATTGAGGTGATCACCAATCTACTTATCCCTGCAAAACAAAAATATGTTAGGAGTTTCCTAAGAAATGCAGGTTAGTATAGGAGGTTCATCAAAGACTTCAGCAAAATGGAAGCACCATTGTATATTCTCCTAACTAAAGATGTTGAATTCTAATGGACACAAGACTATGACAAGGTATTTTCTGACCTGGAAGAAGCTTTAACACATGCTCCTATACTCAAGGGTCCTAATTGGGAGCTTCATTTTCACATCCATATAGATGCATTAGACTATTCTATAGAAGTATTCTTAGGATAGAAAGAAGAAGCTATTGAAAATGCTATCTATTTTCTCAATAAAAATCTGCAAGGAGCTGAATTTAACTATACTATGACAGAAAAAGAAATTATGGTAGTGATCTATGCCCTAAAAAAATTTAGGCACTACATAACAGGCTACTAGATCTTTGTGCACACCAATCATGCAACCATTCAATACCTCATGAATAAACCCTTGATCTTAGGTAGGCTAGCAAGATGGTTATTGCTGATGCAAGGGTTTGACATAAACATTGTGGATAAACTAGGTAAGGCCAATGTTGTTGTAGAATTTCTCTTGAGGTTGACTACATCAGAGGGAAATAAATTCATAGATGACTCTTTCCTTGATGAGTATTTATTTTTCATTAGTGTGTAGACACCTTGGTATGCTAACATAGCTAATTATTCGGTCACAGGGAAAGTTCCTCCTAACTTCGCTCTAAAAGAGAGGAGGGTGCTCATTGAAAAATATTTTCCTTTCTCCTAGATTGTTGGATGTTTGTTCTACATTGGACTAGACCATGTTATGAGGAGATGTGTGAGGGAAGATGACATATATGATATTTTGCATGCATGTCACAATGAGCCCTATGGAGGGAATTTTGTAGCCAAGAGGACAACGATAAAGATTTTGAACACAGGATATTATTGGCCTACACTCCACAAGGATGCAAGGAGATATACAAGGAAGTGTGGCAAATGCTAGAGGATGGGTCAGCCAACCAAATCTGATGAGATGCCACTTTACCCCCAGGTAGTAATCACTCCATTTGATAAGTGGGGATTGGATTTTGTAGGACCCATTGATCCTCCATCAAAGGGTAAATCTTATATCTTGGTATGCACTGATTATATAATCAAGTGGGTAGAAGTTAAGGCAATGAAGCATGCAAGAGATAATAAGGTTGCAAAATTTATTTATGAGGAATTTTTTACATAGAATGGGGTTCCAAGAGAGATAGTGACTAATCAAGGGGCTCAATTCACTTCAACCCTTGTTATAGCACTTGTCAATGAGTACAAAATTAGCCACAGGAAGTCTACTCCTTATCACCCTTAGGCCAATAGCCAAGTTGAGGTTACCAATAGAGAAATTGAATCCATTCTGACCAAAATAGTGGCTATCCATAAAAATAATTGGGCAAGTAGGCTACGAGAGGTTGTTTGGGCCTACAAAACTACCTAGAAAACAACTACAAGATTCACTCCATTTGAGTTGTTGTATGGAAAGACAACCATGATACTCATTGAATTTGAGCATAAGACTCTTAGGACTGTAGTAGACTTGGGGATGTATATCTCTAAGGCACAAAGGAACAAAATCATGCAATTGAATGCTTTGGATGAGATGAGGAAGGAAACCTTGCATCGCATAGAGGTAGTTCAGAATCATAAAATAAGGTGGCATGAAAAATTCATAAAGGATAAGAAATTTTAGCCAAGTGATTGGGAACTAATCTATGACTCAAGGTATCAAGACAATGTAGTAAAATTGTAAACAAGGTGGCTCGGATTCTATGAGGTCACTAAAGTCTTTCCCAATGGAGATGCTCAGCTCACTACCATTGACCCTATCAAATTTAAATTGCTTGTCAATGATCATCACCTCAGGTTGTATCACAAGCCAATTTCTAAGGAGGAATTCTATTAGCAATTCACTCAGCATGCAACACTCAAACTTCCTACCAATTTGGGTCACTAGGTTCTATAAATTTGGCCCTAGCTATTTATGTGTTGAAGTGCATCACTTGTGAAGGTCAACAGTCAAATCTACATTTTCTGCACTTTAAACTCCTTAATCACATGAGGCACGAGAGGATAATTAATGTGCCAAATGTGCTACACCACATTCTTTCAATCATGGTGGGCTAGACCCAAAAAAGTAGGGACAACTCCATTTCCCACCAATGTCTAATCAAATTATTAGTTGAGAAGTCTCTACATGATGTGTCTGATATGCTTGGGAAGAATTATTGAATATTGATCAAATTAGACTAGACTATTTGTGACCTAGAGTTTTTCCTCGACCTCGTAGGTTTAGTAGGGGAATGAGAAATGTTGGATCCACTCTTGGATCTTCAAATTTTGGCATAAACCCTAGTGTAAACCCTCTTGTAGCCAAGCAAACCATGGAGATTAGTTCTTCTAAGGCTAAACATTTATAGAAAGAAATTCACTCTTTAGATTCTGATGATGATGTTCCTCTTGGCATCCTAATAAGAACTAGGACACAAAAGGAGGAAAAAATAAGAAAGGGAAAATATAAAAAGAAAATGGAGAAAAAAGAAGTGCCAAGCTCTAAGAAATGGAAGGTTGACACTGTTCCTCTTGTAGCAAAACAAAAACATGAAAGCCCTCCTAGTAAATCAAGACTAGCTAGTCCATCCTTTGGTGTATCTCCAGAGGGAATTCCTAAGCCTAGAGAAACATCACAGGAGGATAGATGAGCTCCAATGGGGTAGGTGAATGTTGGGGAAAAGGAAATATTGGAGGAAGAAGAAAACTTAACACTAGTAGATCTTGCTAACATCATAGAACAAGTTGAAATCCAAGAGTACGAGGGAAATCAGGAGATCCCGCAACAAGAGTAGGAACAAGAGTTCTTGCAGCAAGAGAAAGAAAAAGAGGCCTTGCAACTAGAACTAGGAGAACATTTTGCACCCCTATAGCCGAAATTGGCTAAGCAAATAGAACCCCTACAACTAGTGCTATACGAGGAGCTAGCAAGGATTTTTTCAGGTTTAAATCCATCCATTGAGACCCCTCTTGATTTTTTAAATGCTTATAAGATTCCTCCTCCTGAAATGAAGAATTTGTTGTGTGAATTCAATTTGCATAATTATTTTGTGAGCAAAGACCATGATTGTAATCTGCTGTTGTATGTTGGAGATGTCCAATTAAGGGCATTTATGTCTTGGATACAGAATAAAGTAAGCTTGGTAAAATAGTTTAGGACCTATAGAAAAATTTAATCCAATGCTCCCATGTCCATCAGGGCTAAATCTAAAAATCTAGGGGACACTTTCGAGGATTGGCACAAAATTCTTTACCGACCAAGCTATATAGGATCTTGTCTATGAGAGAAGCAGTTTGTAAAGAATATGAGGAGATAGCAAAAACCATAAGAGAATCTGTAATGGGATACCTATCACAAAGGTGGAACAACCTAATTGATGAATTGAAGTAAGTTGAGCCTCATTCTACGCAGAACTATGTTGCAACACCTAAGAGAGTTGGTAGATATATATAGATTGGAAGGAAAAAGAGACAATTTTGGCTTCCACTGACTTTTCAGCCACCTATCCTATTGTGGCTTGTTCCAAATTTCAGGTATTACTAGTATGATATAGTTGTTGAGAGATAGAGATGGAGCAGGTTGGACAAACAACAAGGGTTCTATTGTGACCTTAATTCACACACATCAGAAACTGATGTAGGATAGCTGGAAATTGCAAATTTCTAGACATTAAACAAGCAAAATAACAACCCTTCCTCTATTGGAGGGATAGTAAAATGTTAGGTTGAGGAGAGTGATGAGTCCAGTTTATGGTTCAATTTTGATAGAGTTTATTATCTATTTTTTTGCAGTTGTCATAGACTTTGATAATTGGATGTTCACCCTTTTATGATCTTCCCTCAAAACCTTTGACATTGGGCATAAGATTATTTTCATGACCTTTAAATGACATTGACATACTATATGAACTATCTATATTAATTTTACATATGTATTAATGAATGCCACTTTAAGATAGTTGCAAATGTGTAGTTGTTATGCATACTAATATTGCCCCACATATATAATTAGAGGCCTGCAATTGAGGAAGATTTCACTAGCTGGGCATCTGCCATACCGGTCAACAAGCTATTCATTCAATGAGGTTAGACCCTTGATGGTGGTGAGATTCCTCATTCAAATTGAAGTTGTAACCAACTTGTAAATTCTCTTAATTATTTTTTTATTGAATATAGGTGTTACTGCTATACTGATTTCACGTTAAGGAAAACATGCCTAACTAGATTTTGTGCATGTTTGATCACCTCTCAAATTTTCATGATTTCCCTAAAGTGGTGTCCTCTGGTTCTATCGGAGTTGATCACCTTTCTAGGTGATTAGATAAATAAGAATCAGATGCTCCTTCTCCAAAGGTTGCTCAATCTGATGATGTACATGCTTTCTTTAGTTTTTTGATTGTAGTAATGTTTTCCAATGAATGAAATGAAGTTATAAGTTTGTGCATTTGATTTTACATTTGTTTTAGAGGATACTCATCTAAGGGGGCTCACTTGGTGAGTATTATGTCCCAACCCTTAGTTTCGTTTAGTTATTAGTTTTTTTTTACTAGTTAGTTAAGAATTTGGCATTGTTTGTTCCTTCAACCACTAGAATTTCATTATGTGATTGTTCCTATAGCCAAAGTAGATAGAGTAGTTTCCTATTTGTTTGCTCAGATTTTCCTTTTCATCATGCATTTCAACTTAGTATAGTTATTGGTTGATTCTCATCACTTATTTTATTTCCTTTCAAGCAATTTACTTTTAGAATTGTCTTTCTTTGCTATAAGATGAATATGGCTACTTTGGATTCCTAGTGCACATACAATGTTAACCCATTTCAATTTTATGTCCCTGGATTGACAATTTAAATGCACCTTCATGAAGATTGAAATAGTTATTCAGGTTAGATGTCCAATCTCTGAATCACAACTATGAGGGCTTAGTTGTTGAATCATTGTATGAGGCTAAAAATATTCCCAAGGGAAGAATTACCCTAAACTACCTCAAGGAACAACAAAAGAGTTTTAGAATTGGAAGGAGCATGTCACAAAGGCTTTCTAGATAATCTAACAAGCTCTCAACCAAAGGAAAAAAACACAAAATATGGATAACAGCATGGCACACTAGTGTTGTAGAGGCACATTGGTATCTCGTATGGACCAGAAAGAAAGAATATCCTAAAAACCAACATGGAAACAATTAAAAATCTAATTACTGAGAAAATCCAAAATGTGTGAAAGTAACAAAAAGTAAAAAAACTGAAATAAGTTAAAGTAAATGATGGAACTAAAGAGGATAGAGAAATAAAAATTCTCACAACAATCCAAGTAATGAAGCCTCTAGCACGTAAATGTCTTCAATGCCTGCATGCGTAGAATATAGAGAAAATATTTGGGCTATATAAGGGTTTGCCTCAGTCAAACCACTTTTTTGGTGTTCACACCTCCATGGATAGCTATATCTATAGATAGAATTAAAGTATGCGATGAGTGATAAAAGAAAATCCTTCTCGAGGAGGACAACCTATATCACAAAATATAGGTGATAAAAGAAATCCCCTCTAGAGAAGGAGAACCCATATCACAAAATATAGATGCAATAGATAGGGGATGTGTGAAATCCTAAGATGCTTGCAAGCACAAGATAAGGGAGATATTAGCTGCAAAGATTAAGGAAGCCAAAGAGGGGGAGCAAGATAGATGCAAGAGATAAGAGTGTTGGTGTTTTAAGATCTCTAGAGTTCTTGAAGCTACTGTAACAAGTTGTAAAGAGCTATGCAAGCAAGATATCAAGAGGAGAAGGATATATCCAAAGCTAGAGATAAGCTAGAAGACCAAATGGATTGAAAAGATATCATTTTAGTAATGAAAAGAAGCTTCTTGAGTCATTACAAGGCATCCCAAGTCATTACCACTGACAAAACTCACTGAAAAGTAGAAAACATGCTAGAAAATGGTCATTTGAATTTAGAAACATCAAAAGGTGCTAGTGCAGCATGTAAACATCTATGTGACATTATAGTGTCTAGGCACATCGCGCTACAAAATGACACAAATAGGAGAAGCACAAGGTTTAGAGCAAAGATAACACATGAAGGGTAGCTGCTAAAAAGGGGTGTTGATCATCTCGAGAGGGGAAAAAGGCTAGTACCAAGGCTAAAATGAGCCTACACAAGTGCTAAGGGTGGACACTAAAGCAGATGTAAGAATGTATGTGAAATTTCATGGGGTGCAATTTTAGGACATTACATTTCGCCCTGACTTTAGTAGGCATACAAGTCTACACTAATATGCATGCTAAAGGAAATCTACTAAAAATAAATAACAACATTATTTAAAAAGGATACTGTAGAGGAAGCATGCTCCTAGGTTAAAGACCTAAAAAATGAACACATTAAACAAGAAAGAATTGCACAATACAATAATGTTAGAACATAGAAATCCACTACGTCACATGGTTAGAATATAAAAACACACACACACAAGCACACGAAAAACTAAAGGATTTGAGTGAGAAAAGTTAAAGAGATCTCAATGTAGAAGGTTGTATCAATACTATGCATCATCCCCAAATTGAGAAATAACACATAAAAAAATTATAAGATGAAGAGAAGAGTGCAAGGATCAATTACTTCAAGAGAAGAATAAACCCAAAAGTCAGGGAAGAAAGAGCATATACTCAATATGAAGAAGATGTAGATCTTTGATTTGGTATACACAATTGAGAAGAAAGAATTTAAGAGAGAGATAGAGAAGCTAGAAAGGAATGAAATTTACAAAAGAGATGGTTCCATAGGTCCTAGGACCCAAGGAGAGTCGAAAAAATGCATCATAGATCCACAGACCTATAGAAGGTGAACAAAAGGCTTTATACGTACTCTCTCCTATAGAGTTGAACAAACACCATCAGAGGTTCGCAGACCAATGGTGAACAAATATTGCATGATGAAAGAACTTTACAGGTCCTCAAACCAGAAAAGGAGGTTCCCCAAGTACTCTATCCTGAAGGAGGCCCATTGTAGGGGACTTTGTAGAGTCGAATTGGATATCAACTTCACAAGTGCACCTACAAAGAAATATGTCAATATACAAACTAAACATGCTAGAAAATATTGATGCAAAGGAGCTCTATAGGTTCTTGGTCCTATAGAGAAAGACTTATCAGAGAAGTGTGTGGCTATTACAAGCTACATTGTAGGACAATCACCAAAAATATAGGTCTAGTTGGGCTGCCCCCAAGCTAGATGCCAATACTTTAATTCAAGAGAAAATATTTCAAGAGGGGGTCCCTCGAGAACCCTTCAAAAGAAAAGGATTCCAATCAAGAGATGCTTCATTTAAAATACATAGAGAAGAGAGGGGGTTCTTAAGAAGGACACACATCTCCAAAATGTGTTATCATTACCCCTTACCATGCAGGGGAGGAGAACCATGCAAGATACTTAGAACATATAGGATAGAGGATTACCTTGATATCACTTTTCCTTTTAAGAAGAGGTATGTGCATCAAAAAATAAATGAGTGATGGCACTTGAATCAACAAGTTGTTGTATTTTATCCTCCAAGGCCTTACATTCACTAGTGGAATGCTAAGGCACTCGATGGTATGTACAAAAAGAATGGTTTTCTTTATCATGATTATGAAATTTCTTATGTGTAGGAGGAGGAAGAGTAATTAAGTGGTCTTTAAGAATCCTCAAAAAAAAAATCACTCAAACAAATAATGAGCAACAAGAAGCATTCCTTTCTCTTATCGGGAAAACATTGACTACTAATAAGAAGAAGACACAAAGATAGAAGATAATGGAGGATGAATCTTTTTAATAGATCAAGTTTGAGCAGAATTCATGTCCTTCAACCATGGCTTCTATTTATATTGTTCATTTGATCAACCAAGCCCTAAATTATTCTTATGAGGTACACCTTCTATAGGGACTTGAATGCCTTGTTCATTATGCCCACAACCTTTACACCCATAACCATATTTAGAGGCAAGCTTAAATCTAGAGCCATAATGTGTTTGTAAATCTTGAGAATAAGGAGGATCTTCATAGAGAGCATTATTACAACAATGGGGATCAGGCTCCTCTATGGTATCACCATCAAATTTCTTGATAGGATTACCAACATTAACCTCTTTAACAAAAGTGTGATCATCTTCCTGAGAAGGAAGAGGATTGGTATTAAGATCATCACAACTATTGCTCACATTATCTTGCGGTATGGGAGAATAATAATCTTTGATAGTAGGTTTGGATAATGTTATCAAAATTTCTAAGTGGATCTAGTTGACTTTATACTCTCTAATGAAGCAGTTTGTAAATTCTAGAGAACCCCAATCATCACCAAGGCATGTATTCTTTTGAGAAGAGGTAAAAGGAGAAAACTTAAGATTTCTTGCTTCGAAAGGATCTTCTTCAAAGACATCTATCTCAAGAGTATCCTTTGTATTAGGTACTATCAGAGTAAACATCAACACACTAGAAGATACTGAAGGAATAAGGCTAGGAACAACTAAAACCTTACTAGTAGCTTCCATCACACATAAGTGCATAATGTCAGGGTCAACCCTAACTATGAGTACTTGTTTATTCCAAATGAAAATATATTTATGTAAGGTAGATGGGGCTGCACCTATAACATGAATCCATGGTCTACCAAGAAGAAGGTTATATAGTAATTTTTTTGACATAACATATACAAGGGTGGGTATGGTAATAGGTCCCAACCTCAAAGGAAAGACTATCATGCCTAGGGCTTGTCAACCAACATTATCGAACCCATGAATGATAATAAAAGAGGGATTAAGAGATGATGAATCAATATTAATCTTAGTAAATAGATCAATTCTACATACGTTGAGCATCAAAACAACATCAATGAGAGTATGTCTACTACCAAAAGTATTAATATTAACTATAATAATTAAAGGATCCACTTGTTTCTGCATATTCAAGGGTGCAAGTTCTTATGGATAGAACATGATATTCGACAAATCTGCACAAATATGAGCCATCGATGCATTAACATTCATCAACCTGGAAGAGGTAGGCAAGAGAATCTTTTGCAAGGTTTCCTAGAGCATACCTTGATAAACTAGAGCAGATTGAAGAAAGTCCCATAGTGAGATCTTGGTTGGAGTAACACAAAGTTTCTCAACAAGATCGTAATCACTAGGTGCTTTAGTTGTAGGTTGAGGAGCTAAAGGAAGACTTGTTTGTTTATTCATTTTATCCTTATAAGTGTGGGATACTTCTCTATAACAACGAGCCTTAGAAAGATCAGGATAATCACTATCAAAAGGGATACCATCAATAGAAAAAAACCTTTTAGGAGAAGGAATATTTGGAGTCAGATAAATGACCGACCTCTTAGACTTTTAAGGGCCAGTAGAGACATAGATTACATTTATAGAATCATCACAATTAGTGGAATAATTATTTGAAGAAACATTCTCAACATCTATCCTTGTGGGATCTCATGTGAGTGGAGCTTCATCATTTACTAATACATCATCTGAAAAATAGTGCATCGAAACAATGATGGGACTCATCATTCACAAATTCAATGTCTCAAAAAGAGAGTGAAGTGGGATAAAGAAGAGATTCACCATTCACTAATGCACCATTTTTGGAAGAGAGTGCATTGGAATGAAGGGTAGATTCATCATTCACAAATGCATCACCTCTAGAAGAGAGTGCATTGGAATGGAGAAAGGGTAGATTATTGTTAAGAAAAGTATCAATTATTTCATCATCTTATGCCAAAATATCCTTAGAAGGAATCTTAGGGGAGGGATCAACAAATAATAATAAGAAAGGAGATAAGAACTCACTTTCACATGCTTGGAAGAGAACTTTTTGATGCTTCTTAACAAAGTTGGAAAGAGATAGAAGGAAGAAAGATATAAAATACATTTTGAAATAGAGATATAGACACATTGATTGATCAAGAGAAATCCAGGGGTGATAGAACTAAGAAAAACCAAAAATCTAGATTTTTTTTATTTTTTTGGTATTTTCTAGGTTCTAGTAATTTGCATTTTTTGAAATCTTCGGAGAAAAATTTGGGGTCAAATTTTTTTTTGTTCCCTAAAATTTAGTTGTCAAAGGAACCATATTTTAGGGACTGGATTATTTCTCTTGGAGACCTTTCCAATGATGTAAATAGTTCTAAATTCTGAGTAACGAGTCAAACTTTATGACCCCACCAAGTTGGGGTAAATAAATTCCTAGTTTTTTTAGAAATACAATGGTTCACATTAGGTTCACCAAAATGTAGAGAAGTAGGATTCTCTACTCATGAGTCTCTTTATTCTCAAGAGATTCCCAAGGGGAAAATTTCCCTAAACTACCTCAAGGAACAATGCGAGAGTTCTAGAATGAGAAAGAGCATATCACAAAAGTTTTTTGGACAAACTGACAAGCTCTTAGCCAAAGGACGGTAGTGTAGAATATGGATGACAGCGTAGCACACTGGCATGCTAGCATCTCATATGGAGTAGAAAGAGAGAATATCCTAGAAAACTCTAAGGCGACTACTATCAATCTAATTGTTGAGAACTTCCAGAATGCGAAAAAGTAACAAAAAGTAAAAAGACTTAAATAAGCTAAAGCAAATGATGTAACTAAAAAGGATAGAGAAAGAAAACTTCTCACAATAATCCAAGTAATGAAGCCTCCAACATGTGAATCTCTTCAATACCTTCATTTGTAAAATCTAGAGAATATGTTGGGGTTGTATAGGGGTTTTCCCTAGTCAAAGCCCCATTTTGGTGTTCCCACCTCCACAGATAGCGAGATAGATAAAGAGAAATAAAGTATGCAATGAGTGATAAAAGAAAACCCCGCTTGAGGAGGAGAACTCATATCACAAAATATAGGTGATAAAAGCAATCCCTACTCAAGGAGGAGAAACTGTATCACAAAATATAGATGCAATTTATGAGTATGTGCAGGATCATCACGGAAAATACATGCCCTTAAGTGGCAACAAAATTCAAAAAATCAATGTTAGGAAACTTCACGTAAAATTTTGAATAAGTTATCTATATTATATTAAAAAATTTTAAGAATAGAATCTATAGAAAATTGAATGGAGTTTCTAAACTACTAGGTTTATTTAAAAAAATAAAAAATCTATTTGGTGAAAATTTGAAATTTCAATGCAGTAGTACTTAAATTTCAAGTAAAAAAAAGAAGTAGGTGTTTGTCTAACCACCCTAACCACAATAAAATGATAATATTTTTTTATAATATTTTAGATATAAGTAGAGGACTCATGTCCTTATGTGATGCATATTTTTTCGTACTTAAATAATTAATTATGAATTTTTTTAAAAAATTTTAAAAAATATAAAAGATTGTATGTTTGACCACCTTAACTTGGTCAAAACTTCATGACATTCATTTTAAAATATTTTAATCCTATAGTATGTGAAGTATAGAATGTGACGCATGTTTCAAATTCAAAAAATATGATACCATTTTAAAGCTATAGATGTTTTTCAATCAACCTATCAATCAACACTTTATTTGTAATTCAAATAGAAAATGAATAATAATTATTTATTAAATTCAAAGTAAAGCATAATTTATATTGGTGGAAATTTGAGAATCTCCTTTAAAAACCCTTTTCATTTCATCAATTTTGGTTAAAAAAAAGTCGTCAGCCACATGGACCATCATATCACTTACATATTGCCACTTTTTGGCCCATCATGATCCTGCACATACCCAAATAGAGGATGTGTGAAATCCCAAGATGCTTGCAACCACAAGATAAGGAAGATACCAACTACAAAGCTTAATGAAGCTAAAGAGGGAGAGCAAGATAGCTACAAGAGCCAAGAGTGTTGATGTTGTAAGAGCTTGAGATTTCTTGAAGCTATTGTAACAAGTTGTAAAGAGCTATGAAAGCATGATAGCAAGAGGAGAAGGATAGATCCAAAGCTAGAGAGAAGCTAGAAGACCCAATGGATTGAAAAGATAGAATTTTAGGAAGGAAAAAAAGCTTCCTGAGTTGTTACAAAGCATCCCAAGTTGTTACCATCGAAAAAATTGCTGACAAGTGGAAAACATGCTGAGAAATGGTCATTTGAATGTTGAAATGTCATAGGACACTAGTACACTGTGCAAACACATGTGCAGAGCACTAGTGTCTAGACACATCACGCTTCAAAACAACATGAAGGAGAAAATCACAAGGTTTAGCACGAAGATAACACACAAAGGGTAGCTACTGAAAAGCGGTGTTGAGCATCCTAGGAGGGGAACAAGGTTGATGCAAGGGCTAAAATGAGCCTACACAGGTTCTAAGGGTGTGGACATTAAAAAAGATGCAAGAATGTATGTGAAATTACAAGGGGTGCAATTTTATGACATTACAGTTGCAACCCAAGAAGAAACACCAAGTTGTCTAGGAGCTTATAACATACGAAACACATCAGCTCCATAACCCAAAAGGAGGTAAGTGGATTATATTTTAGTTCTTTCATGTTACCAAGGGATAAAACCATGAATATGACATAAGGAATCTATTGTATATTCTAAATCTATGATGTTTCTCCATGTGACAAGAATGTCTCTATCCGTCCTTCATGAACACCTTCTCATTGCATATGACCACAAGGTAAAGGCACAAAACCAATGAAAAATAGGATAACATATATTGTAAATATCATGTCCAAGTTATCAAAACATAACCAACTCCATGAATATCCACAATCATGAGCTTCCAATTCCCAACATAGATCTCATTGACAATATCCATGGATTTCAATCTCATAAATCTACAAAAAAAAGTTAACTCATAGAAAATTCATTTTTACCCCAGAAACTCATAAAACAATCATTACAACCCCCAAAACCTCCAATTCATCCTAATAAATTCCCACAAGCTTGCTAAGATAAGAAATAAAAAAGAAGGAATACCCCAAACCAAATTCACCTTAAGCTTTGATACCAAACAATGACAGTTATACATGTTCAATACCAATTGTTAGGAAATTCAATATCTATCCAACTATGAATTCAATGGGTGAGATACAAGGCTTAGAATAAAACATCATAAAATTCTAAAAATTATTATTTTAATATGAAAATTAACTCTCCTTAAAATGGAAATAGCATGATTAGATCCATCTTCTTTAGGATTCCGAAAATCAGCCAACATAACATGCTTATAAACACTACCTTATGTGAAATTATAACAATAATATATGAATAATAACATCACAATAAGCTATCAGTAGTGAAAAATAGTCAACAACATAATAGCATCAAATAATATTAGATTTACATGGAGAAAGCCTTGCTGAAAAAACTTCACCATGAAGAGAGGCCAAGTATGCATTATCATCAAATAAATGAGCTTACAATACAACCACTTTGATTTTATTTTCCTCCACCATGAAAACATCTGAGTATCTATGAAATACCTTCTTATGCCTCAATGTGTTGTTGTTCTTACAAAGTAACACTACATTCAATTGTTTCTAGTTATGTTTACATCCAAGAGGTTGATTTTATAGATGGGTGAATGCATATAATGAACCAAACATTTCCCTCCAACCTGGGTTCCCAAACATGAGAGCTAAACATTAAATTAAATACAATAAATGATGGAAAACATGTTGCGTCTTTCCAAGCACCCACTTGGAGAATCCCAAAATTCACTCATTTATCATTTCATCTATCTTTTATTATCCCATTCCAAGCATCCATATATATGTGGGGAAAACAATATTTAATATTTATCTCCACAACCCACCTTTATTGCTTCTAGTGGACCCATCAACCTTTATGAGTATATTATAAAAAATAGTGAGAATTAATATTACAAAAAAAATCCTAATAGACCCCAAGTGTCTATAGACACTTTCCAAGGATGTTGGAATGATGGCATAGGATTTACAAGGTGGATGGAACATTAATCCTAAAATTATACCTATCTTCTATTCTTATATGATTCGATAAAACTTCAAAATCCTATAATTATTAATTTCCTTTGATGATTGCATTGGTGTTAATAGTGATTAGGTGAATACTATTCACTTTAATACTAGTTGTGATTTTTACTAACCATTCAAAATTGATAAATTAGATAAAATTTGTTGTTGTCCATTTAAATCTTAATTTTATTATTCAAACCTCAACTCTAAGAATATTTAAATCTTTATTTTATATTACTTCAAATATTTTAGAAAGTATGGGAATAACATAGAATTTGTTAAGTAAAGTACTTTACTAATAATTAATTGATCATGAAATTGAAGAAATAAATATCTATATCTTGGTTGCATATTATAAATATATTTTCTAGGATATCTAAAACTACTAAGTTCCTTTGTTGAACAAGTTCATTCATGAACCACTTAGCTATCCATCACGATCAAGACCTAGACCAAAAAGAACATGGGAGTAGGGAATCCTTCCTTTTAAGACTAATAATTTTTTTTTTACTTAGAAATTTGGTTGTGATAAAACCACCATCAAGAGGCCCTTTATAAATGGTAAGGTGGTGGCCTTCCATGATCTACATTTCCCCCTTGAGGGAGCTACACCAAATATTTAGGCTTAGCCCTACTATTAGGACACATACTACTCTAACTTCCCTCATTTTTTGTTTATAGTTAATTTATTTTGAAATTTGAATATATATATACACAAATACAAATATATATATATATAAATATGTATATATGTACATATGTATATTCTTTAAAAAATTAATACTTATAATTTTTATTCCTTTCAGATATATATAATTTCTTAAGGTTTATTTCTTACAACCTAAAAACTCAATCTATTTATTTTTTCTTATGTAGGATGTGTATATTATATACATATATACTCACATTGTACGTCTTACTAGAATGATTATAAATATACATGCCTCATCTATTTTTTTATTATTGTAAGTAAAGATTAAAGTATCTATTTTTAATAACCAAATACTCATTCCATCAAAATAGTAATACATATAAACGTATATATTATTTAATTGTTTTATCTTCTATAATTAGTAGAATATTTATTCACCATATTTGAGCAAAACACCATTTATAAATAGTAAGCCTATTTGTCTATCTATCATTTAATCCTTTAACTTATACAAAGCACAAGCTACAATTTTACCATATTAAATATAAATTACCATTTATAAACAAAATGATATGCATAAAATTGTATTTCTACAACAAATAAAGTATAGATTTATCTTATTAAATTAAAAATTGATCTTTTAAATAATTAGTTCAATGTATCTTCCTACAATTTCAATATTTAACTTTTAGAGTATATAAACTATAGTTTTACCAGTTTCATTATAGAATACCATTTTGAATTAGAATGAAATATGTAATATTTTATTAGAACAAAAAATCAAATATTGATTTACCATAATAAATAGAAAATCAAATTTTAAAAGGGAAATGCAATGTATCTTTTGTTCATTTAATTATTTAAATCCCACCATAATAAAAATACAACTGTACTATATTAAATATAGAAATAAAATACTAGTATTCCATATGAAATATAGAAAATTAAATGTAAATTTATAACCGGTGAGGATGATGCACGTATCATTCTATCTACCAATACTTGTTGTTCTTTTAAGACATAACAATATCAAATTAAAGAAACAATGGAAGATATAATTTTCAGTCTCAGATGACTAGTAGATTTACAACACTAGTGACAAATAACTTCAATATCCCAAAATATTCACATAAATATTGAATGAGTTTCTTCAAGGGTAGCAATACTATTGTAGTGTAGAAAAATGCAAACCTTTACATTTTCTCACTTGTTTGGTCCCTCCTAATTTAAATTGGACATAGTAATGCCTTAATTTAGTGTTGTTAAATGTACCCATTTATATTTACACACTTATTTGGGCTCTCTTAATTAAATTGAGCTTAATTTTTCCTTAATTGGATCTTTAATTCATTTAAAAGCCTAATAAAGTACATTTTTCAAAGGATAAATCTGACAATAATTAATGCCTAAACATAACACTTTACATAGAGCAATGACTATTCCAGGTTTATGGACCTAGGAACCATTCACCCATGGAGGAATGGCTCCTCCCTAAACCTTAGGACCTAAATTTAAATTATGTTTTCAATGGTATTTTAATATATTTAAATCCATAATTGAATGTCGTCTTGTGATATTTGAACTTCAAAAAATTAAGGATACATACCTATAAATACAAGGTTATTTCACTAAGCTTCACCTAGACTTTTACGAGCAATTTTTTGAGATTTGTAAGAGTAGTTCAAGAGCAATGAAGGGCATTCAAGCTCAAAGTTACATCATAGATTTATTTCAGGATTCAAGATCGATTCATCATGTCAAATTATTCTTGCATTATGCATGCTTTTGGATCTAACACTATGATGTAGGTTTCATGATCAAATCAAACGTGCAAAGTATCATTTCAACCAAGATTCAAGTGTTAAGATCCACATCCAATTGAACCATCTCATGCAAGTTGTAGACCTCCTAAGATCTCAATTATAAAGGTTTCATTCAAGGGTTTGTTGAGTGGTAACATAGCTTTTTTCATTTTGCATTCCCTCTTTACGCATTATTTCGATTGTAGATTTAGTTACCAAAATGGGGTTTGACCAAGGCAAACCCCTACTCACCCAAAAATAAATATTTTTCTCTTATGTGTGATTATAGATTTAGGTTGAAGAAGACTTGAAGACATTTTGAAGAGAAATATTTACAAAGTTTTCAAAGTTGTCAAAGTTATCAAACTTGTCAGAAAATCATAGAGTGTCACCTAGAAATTGGATTTCTGATGTTTTGAAACTAAAACCTGGGAAAATCAAAAGATTCAAATCTGCACTAGAGGCTCCTAAAATATTGTAGCAACCCCTATACTTGGACCCATTTTCCCATTGGTGAATGAGCCTTGGATCAACTTCTGAAAAGCAGTTTTGGTGGCTGGTACACATTTTCTTGACCTTCTCGGATCTACAATATATTTTTTGGTTTTGCAACTATTGAGTTTAATCTTCAAGTTTCAACTGTTAAATTTCATCTTGGTTTTGATTTTCTATTTTTAATTTTTCTCCCCAAATTATTGTTTGGCATCGACCCCCATTCTTCAATCATAAGGAAATCTAAATGTTCTCACTTTGACTTGATTCACCTAAGGGTTGATAATCAATTCATTGTGGGGATCTCAATTCCTAACGAAATAGTGATAAATAGGTCCATCAAATCCATTTATTTTTCATTCCAAAATCCCAACCTATTTTTCATCATTTAAATTTTGGTGAACCCGAAATTTGAGCATCATATATTTCTGATTTGAAGTCCATTTTCCCTAGATCTAGGTGCTGCATTGATTTTCATTGCATTGCATTGATTTGCATCTCATTTAGGGTTGTATGCTTGAATTAGTTTTTATCTTTTTTATGGTTTTAGGTTTTCTTTTTTGAATCCTTTAAAATATGGAAAATTAAAAATATAAATCATTTTGAATAATGTATATATAGCATTGCTTAATTAGTCATTTACATCTGAAAATTTAATCAAAATTACTTCTCAAATTAAGTCTTTTTTCTTATCATTTAGCACTATTTTTCTCTTGCATTTAGACCTGATTTTATAGAAATATGAAACTTCAACTCACTATCTAGAACCAAAATCTAAAAACCATATAAATCATCTCACAAAATTGTAAATTAATCTTCAAAAACCTTGAACTGAGACCCATTCACCCACGGGTGAATGTGTCCTTGATTAAGGATTTTTCTGATTTTTGAGCATTAAAATCACTTATTCTACCTTCTATATTTTTGTATTGAGTCTGTTGTTTCAGTTTTTTTTATTTTGGTTATCTAAAATTTTTCATATGAAGCATAACTTGTCAAATTTAGTGCATTGATTGAATTCAAAATTGCATCTAAAAGACATCATTTTTTAGGTTTTTTCATAACATAATCAAAATTTATCTTTCTTTAAATAGAAAATTGATTGCATTACACTTTATATTCTAAGATATTTCATTGCGTTTTACCTCTCATCAATTTTTTGTGCACCTTGGGTTTGTGAAACTTGTATGAGCTTCAAAACTTGGCATCATATTGCATATATTGTCATGAGATGTAGTTTGAGACTCATGTCATCATGTGATACACCATTCATTATGGATCTTGGGTATTCTAACTCTTTCAATCATAGTTTTGACACTAGTCAACCCACTATGGATCATACCCTTAACACTTTTGAATCATTGGAAAAATGGATGGCGGTTGGAAAGGAAAGGTAACTCACAATACAAGAAAGGAATCCCTAATCCTTGATTTTCCCTTATAGGGGGATGGTTCATTCAAGGAAACCTAAGATCATAAATTGGATTGACTATCAACCCAAAGGTGAGTCAATTCTCAACAAGGGAAACCTTGGAAGATTCCTTAAGCTTTAAAGGGTTCACCACCAAGCAAAAGCTTGGAAAATAAAACTTAACATTGAACTCACAAAATTTAGCAACACAAGCCAAATAATGAGTTCAAATGACAAAATAAAGTAACAACAAGTTAGGATGTGTGTACTTGGGATGTCTAGAAATGTGATAAGGATTGTAGAAATGCAAAAATTCTATCAAAATATGATGAGGAGGACTAAGACGCCATTGTTGTCTTATTAGTCTCCCACATTTTTTTTCGAGGAAAACATGAAATCTTCGGATGTTGAAACCGGATCTGAAGGAATCTTTGAAAAATACCTCCAAGAGGACTAAGACACCCTTGCTAACTTCTTAGTCTTGATATAAATTTATACAATTTCATAATGTGATCCTAAGGTCCAAGGTCTGCACTTCCTTCTCTTCAGATCTCAGGTCCTAAAACTTCCAGATCTAGCCTATACGAGACTTTTTGTGAAGATGAAAACTTTGCAATGCAGCATTGCAACTTTTCACTTCAAATGATCTCTAACTCAAATTTGTAAACAAAAAATTACAGAGGAAACACTTGTTGATTTTTAGTAAATAGGGGTTTGCCTTGGTCAAATCCCTTGTTGGTAATTAAACCTTGGAATAAAATGGAATAATGGAGGGAAATGATGAATGAAAAAAGTGATATGTTGCAACTCACCAAACCCTTGTTATGAAATCTACATACTTGTGTGAAGTGGCTATCTTGAATGTAGATCTTGAATTGAATGAATGCTTGATAGATCTTGACTTGAATTGTTTGTTTGAATCAAAACCCCACATCACAAATGTTAGCTAAAAAGCACACATGATACAAGAATATCTCTGACATGATGCTTGAATCTTGATGATGGATCCTAATGCTTGATGAATTGCTATTGAATGCTCTTGTTAACTCAATTATGCTATAAGGATGAATACTTGAATGCTTGGGGTTAAAATGCAAGAAATAACCTTGATTTTATACTTATTTATGCTTAATATCTTGAAATTACACCACACCTAGATGACATATGAACTCATTAATAAAAGGAGGCTGAATCCCACCAAGATTTGAAATTAAATCTCAAAAGTAACTTAATGGAGACTAAGACACCCTAGGTGGCATCTTAGTCGTAAGGCTTGAAACTTGGGGCATAGAGTCCAAAAAGGGGTCATCTTAAGGTGCTTTTGAAATTAGGGTCCCAAGACCTTTGGGGGATAAAGATGCCCTAGCTGTCTTATTATTCTGAGTCAAAAAATCAAGGAAACATAGCCAGAATCATTAAATTATCATTTATCCTTTGATGTTTGTTAGGATTATACATAAAAAGATATAATTTATTAGGCTTGTGGATGCAAAATAGGACCAATTAAGACACAAATAAAGATAAATAAAGCAAGGTGGGCCCAAAAAAGTGTGAAAATGCAAGGGTATGCATTTTCCTACAGTACATTTAGCCCCCACATTAGTGAGAGGATGAACTTGCTTCAAGATCACACTAAAGTAGCCAACCACATAATCAAGAGGGCTTCAAATGTACAAATTATAGTAAGATAGGATGTTACTAACCAAGAGGGTGGTCAAGCCCCTATGATCAAGATCCTATGGGAAACAAACATAGGCATAAAGGAACAAACTTGTGGATGATATATGAAGCCATAACCAAATCACAAGCATACACCATCAAATATAGAAAAAGAAAATGGAAAAAGAAAAATTAAATGGATCAATCTTTGACTGGTTGTCCAACGTTCTATGGACCAGATCTAGGCTATTTGTCCAAAAAAAGGTTTACAAGTTGAATGGACTATCAACTATGAAAAAAAAAATCATACTCACAAGGGCTAGTGAAGCTAGTTGTTCACTAGGTGAGCCCCAGGAAACCATATCAAAGCCATACCTCTATGACTTTAATAAGGTATAGGAATGAAACATGGCAAGAAAGAGGGATATTCGAAGGGATTTTGCTTAGTTTGTGTGAGTTATATTCTTAGGGAACATTGTGCTTAATGTCTCCAAGAGAGAATAAGTCAAATAAATATCACACTCTTGGAGGAAATCAAACCCAATGACACCACCAAGAAAAGAATGCATCACAGGAAGAAATACAATCGAACAATGAAACATGAGTGTTGATGTATGCTCCCACTGTAAAGTGGTTTCTAACACCATTGTTATGGAAAATTTCTTTAAAGTAGAAGAAGACGTGATGGGGTTATTAAAAAATCCCTATGAAATGTCATAGGTTTCCAAATAAAACTACATCATGAATAAGTATGTCACATGCAAGCCAAATTAAGGTATGTTGTCCACATCCCAAGCTTGGTCTTATATATACATGAAAGGTGATCAAATATCTAAAAGAGGCAATGACAGGTGACATACGAGGACAAGGATACCTAACCCATTGCCTCCACTTAGTGTAAGACAAGGATGAGCCAATATGATTGATGAGAAACATGCTCATATAAAAATCGGTATCAATTAGAGGAATTAGGTATGTCAACACAAGGAAGAGCACCAAACTCCTTAAGATGTTGAATTTGATCACTTAAAGCCTTACATTCATTAGTAGCATGACCATGAACTCTATGATATGCACAAAATTAATTCTTATAGTAAATTTTTTTTTGGGTTCTTGGAGGGAGAGCTATCAAACGATCTTGGAGGAGTCTCGACAAGATAGTCTCTTGATGAATAGTAGAAGATGTTCCTTTATTTTTGCAAGATGTCATATACACACCAAATGATAAGGCTTTAGATGAGAATGGAGATAAGGGAGGTAAACCTATATCTTTCTTGAAAGAGCATGGTATGTCAGTTTTATTTGTGTGTTCATTGTATCTATGTGTAAAAGGGAGATTATATCTGATACTGTAACAATCTTCCTAGTCAGATGAAGGGGGTTTATTTTTTTGAGAAGGATTTGTTTCTTTACAAGAACACAAATCCATTTGAAGGTTATGAATTGTTTTCCCATGAGGAATAGGAATTATATAGCCCGCATCACCACTATGTGGTCATGTTGTAGAGCTAAGTTGATTGAATGAAACACAAGGTTGTTTTGGTTTATATTGGGAGATATCACACTCTCATATAAGGGGAGATGTAAAACCCCAATCATCATCAGAACTTGTATCTGAAAATGAATCTTTGGTATATGAATCTTTGGATTTTGAGGGTTATACTTTGGATTCTCTATTAAAAGGATGCATAAAATCTAACAACCCTCAATTATTACTAAAGAGTTTTGTTGTAGGTGAAGGATTAACATCAACTTGTATAGATTCAAATTTTGATTTTGGAATAAAATTATTAGGGAAGTTGGAAGTGTTGTGATCGAATGATTCATAGCTTTGTTCATCTACTTCAATCGTGTATATCTTGTTTTTGTACTCAAATTTCATTATATGGTGGATAGTAGATGGCACCCCTTTCATAGAATGAAACCATGGTACCCCTAGGAGAAGATTGTATGAAATAGATCCTGGCATGCTATGGATAGGGTAAGGCAACACTATAGGTCTGACCTCACTAGGTAATGTGATCATTTCTAATGGTTCATATTAACATTTTCAAAGCCATAAATATGATTATCATTAAGTTGAATAAACCTATTGTCCATGCCAATTTTTTCTAGGAGGTCAATGCTAAAAACATTAATTTATGCTCCATTTTCTATGAGAGTGTGCGTAACTATAGTTTCATTAATCATCATATTTATCATCAAGGCTTCATTCTTGTTTTGAATCTCAAGTGAAGGAAATTCATGTTTAGGGAATGTGATTTTTTACTATGTGACTTGTGTGGGATGAAAGGAGGATGTTACATTATTCAATTTCATATAATATTGAATCTCCTCCTACTTTATTTACAATATTTCTTGAAATAAACACTTGTATATAGGTGATAATTGAATGAGCTAACATATGGATATGTTAGCAGGAGTCTTTTTAAGATCTTTAGTACTAGGAACAATAATTTGAGCCAATGGTGATGTTGTAGGAGGGATTTGTAGTCCCCTACATGTTTGATCAACTACGTTATAGCTTGGTTGCTACAAAATATTGTTAGATTTCATCATAGATTTCAACAAATCTCTTAGTTTGTTATGTGATTCACTAATGGGAGGTGACTTAGGAGGCTCACTAATTAAAGAAGATCCAATTTGTGTCATCATAACCTCAAAAAACTTGTGGCTATTTGCATGATCTCTTAGTGAAGAGGATTCTAATGTCACTTCATCATCTTCATCTAAGGAAGCCACTTTACATGTGTCAATATTCAAGCTTTCTTGCACCATGATATCCTCCCTAGGAGGAGATTTTTTAGGAGAAATATAAACTAAATGTTCATTAAATTCAAAGGTTGGTTCTTCTAAAATTACTTCATCACAAGTATGGGAATGGTCAATGGTTTAATTGTCTTGCTCAATAAGAGTTTCCCTAGGTGAAGGGAGACAACTAAGATTCTCATGACCTTCATCTATTATATTTTTTATCGTCAAAGTATCTTCTTCATAGCTATAAGAGATGCTAGGAGAAGAAAAACTATAATTATCATGATAATTTATGAATTTATTCCTTTTGTTCCCTAATGTGTTCTGAAATAGGATAGGTAGGGGAAGGATCATAAAGAGGGCTGTTATAGACCTTGAAGGTTTGATCAACTAACACCAAAATATCCTCATCATTTACAATATTATCTTCCACTAAATCATTCTTACAAACAAGAGGGGAATGGAAATTAGGTAAGATAATATTTAGAAATGTGTCTATGATCTCATTCCCTTGTGCTATAATGTCTTCCTAAAGGGGAAGAGGAGAAGGACAAGAAAGACTTTCATGATTCTCAACGGTTGTATCTTCTTCCACCAAGATATATTCATCACTAAAAGGAGAGGTATTGAGAGAAGAACAACTATGATTGTAATGAATTTCCATGCTTGTATCATCTTCAATCACATAATTCCCACAAATAGGATAGATAAGAGAGGGTGTAGGTTTAAGGCAAGCATCACTATTTTCACTCTCTTCTGCTATGAGACTCCCATAAGTAGGGAATGTATTGAATGAATGGCTAATGTGCTTATTAACTAAATTTTTCTTTGCAAACTTGGAAAAGACCGATACCAACATTTGTGAAAAGTAATCTATGCAAACTTTAAATGCAATGTAAAAACCTAAAATGAAGTGTGTAGATGCAATTTTCAGATTTCAAACAAGGTAATTTATTGATTACACTATGCAATAAAATGTTGTGAATGGAATTTTGGAATGAAGCAATTCATGAAACAAACCACTTTAATCTAGATTTAGTAAAATGCATGAAATAGAAAGTTAAATCACTAAAAAAATAACCAATGGTGATAATTAGAAGCACAGAAAAGAAATTTTAAACCCTAAAAATTGTAACTTCAAAATCCTCAGGGACTAAGATGCCAACAAGGGCATCTTGGTCTTGTTGATGAAATTTTGAGGTTCCAAAAACTAGAACAAAAATAAAGCAAACTAGATAGGATTCTTAGGCCAAAACCCATAGAGGGACTAAGATTCCAATAAGGGAATTTTAGTCCTAGTAGAGACCTTTTTCAAACAAATAGAAAAATCTGGATTATTTACAAAGTTTCCAGGTTTCCTACCTAGGAACTTGATGTTTAGACAGAGAAAAGTGTGCAAATGAATGCAATAAAAAGTGACTAATGACAAACAACTTAACACAAAGTTGGATGCAATTTTTCAATTTTTAAATGCAATTAGGATGATTGACAATACACTTTTTTAGTTTTTGAATTTAGATAAGATGATGCAAGAAAGCTTAAATGCAACCTATATGCACTTTAACTAATGCAACTATGAGAAACCATAGATGTGCTTTCACTAATGCGAGATGCAATGCAAGAATGAATGCAACATAGATATAGGACATTAGCAAACTCCAAATTAGAAAATTAATACCCAAAATGAACCATTAGAAAAATGGATGGTGGTTGGAAAGGAAAGGGGACTCACAATACAAGAAAGGAATCCTTAATCCTTAATTTTTACTTATAGGGAGATGGTTCATTCAAGGAAACCTAGGATCCTAGATTGGATTGACTATCAACTTAGAGGTGATTCAGTTCTCAACAAGGGAGACCTAAGAATACTCCTTAGGCTTTGAAGGTTTCACCAACAAGAAAAATATTGTAAAATAAAACTTAACATTCAACTCATAAAACTTAGTAATTCAAGCTAAATAATGAGTGCAAACAACAAAATTAAGTAACAACAAGTTAGGATGTGTGTACTTGGGAAGTCTAGAAATGTGATAAGGATTTTGGAAATTAAAAAATGATGTCAAAGTATGCTAAGGAGGACTAAGATGACCTTACTATCTTATTAGTCTTGCTACTATTTTTTGGGGAAAACACAGAACCTTTGGATGTTGGAACCAGATCTGAAGGAATCTCTAAAAAAAACCTTTAGGAGGACTAAGATTCCCTTACTGTCTTCTTAGACTTGATCTAAATTTATACAATTTCAGAATGTGATCCTAAGTTTCAAGGTTTGCACTTCTTTCTCTTCATATCTCAAGTCCTTAAAGTTCTAGATTTGGCTTATAGGTGACTTTTTGTGAAGATGACAACTTTGCAATGCAACTTTTTAACTTTACAAATTTTTAGTTCAAATTATCTCCAATTCAAATTTTCAAACAAAAACATACAAAGGAGGAAACACTTGTTGATTTTTAGTAAATGGGGGTTGTCCTTGGTATACAAAGGAGGAAAAACCTCGGAATAAAATGGAATAATGGAGGGAAATAATGAATGAAAAAAGTGTTACATTGCAACTCACCAAACCCTTGTTATGAAATCTACAAACTTGTGTGAAGTGGATATCTTGAATGTAGATCTTGAGTTGAATGAATTCTTGATAGATCTTGACTTGATTTGCTTGATTGAATCAAAAACCTACACCAAAAATGTTATCTCAAAAACACACATGATGCAAGAATATCTTTAACATGATGCTTGAATCTTGATGATGGCTCCCAATGGTTGATGAATTTCTCTTGAATGCTCTTGTGAACTCAATTATTCTATAAGGATGAATAATTGAATGCTTAGGGTTAAAATGAGAGAAATAACCTTGAATTTATACTTATTTATGCTTAATATCCTGAAATTACACCACACCAAGCCAACATATGAATTCATTAATAAAAGGAGGCTAAATCCCGACAAGATTTGAAATTAAATCCCAAAAATAACTTAAGGGGGACTAAGACACCCTAGGTGGTGTCTTAGTCTAAAGGCTTGAAACTTAGGGCACAAACTCCAAAAAGGGGCCATGTGAAGGCACTTTTGAAATCAGGGTCCCAAGACCTTTAGTGGACAAATACAACCTAGGTGTCCAATTAGTCCTAGTCTAAAAATCAAGGACACACAACCATAATCATTAAATTATCATTTATCCTTTGATGTTTTTTGGGATTAGCCATAAAAATATATAATTTATTAGGCTTGTGGATGCAAAATAGGACCAATTAAGATATAAATAAGGATAAATAAATCAAGGCAGACCCAAACATGTGTGAAAGTGCAAGGGTATGCATTTTCCTACACTACAACTTTAATTCATGTGACTTCCCTACCTACACCTAATGTGACTAATATTGATGAAATGATTGCTAATTTCCCTCATGAGAACCTTTGAAGAATGGATGAAGAGGTAGAGCAATTGAAAAGGTTTGTAAGTTCTAAACCCATCACCACTAATGCTATTCCTATGATACAAAACATAAGGGAATTAATTAAAACTAAACAAGCAATATAAATGTTTCTTAGCCTTAATCACATCATGCAGCATTACATGATAATAAATAAAGAGAACAATATAGGTCATTCAGTTAACTTCATTAAAATTCAACCTCGTAA
Organism: Sequoiadendron giganteum; assembly: GCA_007115665.2. Classification (NCBI taxonomy): domain Eukaryota; kingdom Viridiplantae; phylum Streptophyta; class Pinopsida; order Cupressales; family Cupressaceae; genus Sequoiadendron; species Sequoiadendron giganteum. The sequence continues at coordinate 365,694,270 of CM021102.1, read as the reverse complement.
GGGCCTAAATAAGATGTCACTTGACATTGATTTCTCACAACATGACCTAACTAGACATGCACCTGATGGTCCTTTTTACATAGTTGGAAGAATGAATGATAAGCCTACTAATGGGATTTTAGTTATTCTCATTTGTGTAGAGAATGTGATCATTGAAGAATTATTATTTTTCCACGAGCTTTATCAAGATAATTATGAAAATATAAAAGCATGGATCAAAATGCATAATGGATTTTCTTGCCCTACGATAGGTTTGATAACTCTTTCTTTTAAAGTTGGACAAAAAATATTATGTTTCTCATTTTTCTTCATCTTGTCATCAGACCAATTTTGTGTGAAGTTAGGTTACCCATGGCTTCGCTCCATGAATTTCATCCCATCAGTTGTGCATAAATGCTTAGAGTTTCAATTTGGAAATGAGATATTTACTATACATCATAGTGGCTTTAATCCTGTGTCTTCCTATGGGAATTTTCTATTGGATTTCTTTTTACCTGAACCTATGGAACCTATTAGGCCTCATGAGGAATTTTTTTATAAATATTATCAGAAGTTTAAGGAAAAGGATAGGAGGCTTAAAGTCAAACAAGTTTACAAAGTTAAAGAGAAATTTTTTGAACAACCTCCCATGGATCCTTTTGTCCTTACCTTAATAGAAGAAAATAAACCTATGGTTGATAAACCCACTCCTACACAATCACAACTTGAAAATCAAATGAAAAGGAATCAAAATGCTAGAGAGCATAGGCATAGATGTTGTGCTATTTCTTATTTATTACAAGAAAAATGAGAAAATCAAAACATATAAAATTAAAATAAAAACTTACCTTAAGCAATGCATGATTATTACCCTCCTCCAAGACAAGAAAATCCTAAACCTTGAACACAACAAGAACAAGAACCTTTAATGGATATTATCATTAGAAATTATATTGCAATAAACTTGGATGATGATAATAAAATTAAAAAGAATGATGAACACATGCATAATGAGTTAAATTTATTGTTTTCCTTGTCCATGCGCTTAAATGATAATAATCATGACAATCCTCATACAAAGAGTGTTTCATTTTATGTTGAACTTAGTGATTGTCCTAGTTTGGAACTTGACATTGTCTCTTTGGCTATTTTTTCTCCTTCTGTATATGATGAACAAGATTGGGATGCAGATGATTTACTATAGGTTGAATCACATGTACCTTTCTAGTCTTATCTTTTTTTATTTTTCATGTTCTTTTTGTGATTCCATGTGTGTAATGTGATCCCCCATACAATTCTATTTGATGTATATTCACATTAATTCCTCTATTTGTACCTTCATTCTTCTATATGTCATAAACCTTTATATTTTCTTTTGTCTTGTGATTTCCTTTTGGGGATGACATAAGGCATCAAGACATTTAGGTCTCTTTCATGTTGACCTAAAATGATTTTTCTTTTTTTTGCTCTCTATGTGTCATTCTCCTATTCCATGAGTTATTTGGGGAATGATGACTTTTTCCAAGCTCTATAATAATATTTTAGCAAAGACTTACACTAACACTAAATTTGTGGGTCCGTTATGTGTGAATTTTGGATTTCATTTTAGGGACAACCCCTTCCTTTTTAATGATGTATCTTCATTTGGAAAAATATGACATGGCATAGGGATTTATAAATAAGTTGTCATGTCTTCTCTATTGTTAGCATTTATCATTTGCTAATTTAAATTAATTTCTCATAGTGTGGTGTTAACAATTTTGTTAAAGTGGGAGCATACATTGGCATTATCATTTTTGGAGATCTTGGACTATATCTTATACTTCATTGAGCAATATTCTTACTTCACATGATGTGTCTTCTTCTTGGTGGTTTCATTGGGTTTTATTTCATCCAAGAGTAGGAACTTTCCTGGCATATGACTTTCCTCTTAGTGGTAATGCTACATGTTGCATTCCTTAAGTTGTGAATCTTTTATCCTAGAATTGTCCTCTGTTGGAGACATTATGAACAATTTTCCCTTAGAGGAGACCTTACATGAACTAAGAAAAACCCCTTTGAACATGTCTTATCCTATTTGCATTATTTTCATAAGTGTTTGGCATTATGAAGCTTACTAACCTTATTAACATCGAAGTTCAAACCTTTTCATGGTCACCAAGAATAACAAAATTTTATTTCCTAGGGTGCCTTGTTTGTTCATAAGTTCTTAGCATAACGTAGCTTGCTAAGCCTTATGGAGCTTGAATTTCGTATTGTGTGGTGCCTTATTAAATTTATCGAAGGTATGACTTTGGTATGGTATGGGATCCTAATAATATTCTCTCATTTTCCACCCTTGGGGGCTTACCTATTGGACAAAAAAATTTACTAGCATGTGTGAGAATGATTTATTGTTTACATAGTGGACAATGAGTTCCACTTGTAGATTTTTTTTGACAAACAACTAAGGAATATTCCACATCTTGTTGGATAGATGATGTTCCACCCTTTCTCTTTTTCGTTCTTTTTATTTTAGGCATTCATATTATATGATTAAGAATCTTGTCATTGTTGCATACATATATATGTTTAACATAGGCATGTACATCTCCTTGTGCCTTTGTTGTTTTTTCCATGAGATCTTAGATCTTGGAGATTTGATCACCTTGTTTGATCTTTTTCATCTTATCTTTCTAACAATTTTACAATTAGACCTCTCTTGATTGTCTACTTTAGTGTGAGTTTGATACAAGGTCATCCTCTCACTAAAATGGGGGCTAAATGTAGTGTAGAAAAATTTAAACCTTTATAGTTTCTCACTTTTTTGGGCCCTCCTAGTTTAAATTAGACTTAATAATCCCTTAATTTATTGTTTTTAAATTTACCTCTTTACATTTAAACAATTATTTGGGCCCTCTTAATTAAATTGATCTTAATTATGTCTTAATTAGATCTTTAATTCAATTACAAACCTAATAAATTATATTTTTTGAAAGGGAAACCCAATAAATAATAATTCTTGAACATAACACTTTACATTGAGTAATTTATGTTCCATGTTTATGGACCTAGGACCCATTCACTAATGGGTGAATGGGTCCTCCCTAAACCTTAGGACCTAAATTTAAATTATGTTTTTGGTGGTATTTTAACATATTAAAATCCATAATCCAATGTTGTCTTGTGATATTTTAATTTCAAGAAATTAAGGATACATACCTATAAATACAATGATTTTTCACTAAGTTTCACCTAGACTTTCATGAGCAATTTTATCAGATTTACAAGAGCATTTCAAGAGTAATCAAGGGCATTCAAGAGAAAATATATCACAGATTTATTACAACATTCAAGATCCATTCATCATGTAAAATTATTCTCACATCATGGATGTTTTTGTACCTAACATTGTGATGTAGGTTTCATGATCAATTCAAACATTCAAAGTATCATTTCAAGTAAGATTCAATTGTTAAGATCTACATCTAATTTAGCCATCTCATGTAAGTTGTAGACCTCCTAAGATATCTCCATTATCAAGGTTTCATTCAAGGGTTTGTTGAGTAGTGTAGTTTAGGAAAAAGTATCCATCTTCACACAATTTGTGAATAATTAATAATAACATGAGCTTAATTATACCTTAATTTAGTGTTGTAACATGTATTTTACATATTCACATTAAGTTTAGGGCCTTTTAATAAAAATGGACTTAATTTTTCCTTATTTTTGGTGTTGTAAGGTGTACTTGTAGTGTAGAAAAATGTATCCCTCTACATTTTCACACTTGTTTGGGCCCTCCTTGTTAAAATTGGGCTTCTTTATGCCTTATTTGGTCTTGTCTTACATCCACACGCTTTATTTAATGCATCTTTCAAAAAATAATCTTGAAAAATATCTAATAACCTATCATAATTTAATGATTTTGGATTGTATGGCCAAAATTTAGTGATTTGGGACTCATACACCAACTTGGGCATATGGGTCCCATCTAAGCTTTAGGGTCTGGATCTAAATTTATTGTAGAATTTAACATTTCTTAAAAATTGTGTCCCAAGCTTAGATTACTAGGACTCATGCCAAATATCATATGAGTCTCGCATAGCTTGGACCTATTTTGAATTCAAACTATTGGTAGGATTTTGTTCTCTGAGATCTAATTTCAGTTTGTAGTGTTGTAATTTCAAGAAATTTGGAATAAATGAGTATAAATACAAGGTTATTTCCTATATTTTCTCCTAACAAGCAATCAAAAATCCTAGAACTTCGTAAGCAATCAAGAGAACATACAAAATAGTTTACAAGAGTATTCAAGATAATTCAAGAGATGACTATCAAGCATTTTGGAGCATTATTCAAGAATCAAACATCACGCTAAAGTCATCATGCAACATGTTTGTTTCTAAGCTAAAATTTGTGATGTAGGTATGCTATGATCCAAGCAACCATTCAACTCAAGATCTACAACATTCAACCAAGAGTCAAGATCTACATTCATGTTAGCCATTTCATACAATATTGTAGCCTTCATATAAAGGGTTTGGTGAGTTCCAACATAGCATATTTTTTCATCCCTCATTTCTCCATTATATTTGATTTCATTTGAAGGTTGAATTACCAAAATAGGGTTTGACCAAGGAAAACCCCTATCCATTAACAAAAAAATTTTTTCCCTCTCTTTGATGTGTGATTTAAAAATTTAGGTTGAGGATCCATTGAAGAGCAAGATTGGAGAAAGTTGTCAAAGTTGCAAAGTTTTAAAATTTGTCACCTTCCTTAGAAGATCATAGAAAGTCACCTACAGAGAAAAATTCAGTGTTTCAAAAATGAATATTAGAAGGGAGAGAAGATATAGAAACCCACTAAAGGATTCTAAAATTTAAGATCAACCATGATACTAGTATGAAACCACCACTTGTGGTGTATGAGTCCTAGTACACCACATTTCAAGCATTTTCTCTAGTTCCTTGTTTAGTAGTTACAAATTCTGGTTTTGACTCAAAGCCCTAAACTGGGACTAAATCACCCCTATTGGTGTGTGAGTCCTAGTGTGTGTTAAAATTCATAATTTCAAGAGTAAAAACCTTGTTTCAAGCATCTTCTATTTTCTAGGTGTCCCTATGTCCTTTCTCAGTTCATTATTTAGATTTTCAGTTTCATATCTTAAGTTGCATAGTTAGGTTTGCATATCATTTACATTTCCTTCTTTCCAAGCCTTTTCTTGGTGGTGAAACCCATTTTATCTTTAATCATACCCAAGGAAACCATCTTAACCATCTAGCCCATTCCTCAATCAACCCAATTATTTGAGGTATTTTGGTTTCCTTTAATGAAAAATATGTGAAATAGGTGGAGGAACCCTTATCCCCCTTTAGTTCCATCTCCTAAAAGGTGGAACGCTATTTCTAAGGTTTCAATACCTTTACACTTTCACACTAATCTAGGGATTCATTAATCAATTTAAGTTAATTTTACTTAATTGTCCCCTTTAATTCAAATCCAAGTGTAATTAATAACAATTTATGAGTGATAAACCCTAACATTCATGAATGCCATAGCATAATGTTTAACATTGAGCAATGTGTGTCCTAGTTAAGTGACCTAGGACCCATTTACAATAGGGAGAATGGGTTCTCACTTACACCTAGGAAATAAATTCAAATTATGTTCTTAGAGTTTTTTCAATGATTTCAAATGTGTATTTAGATGTTGCCTTGCGTTATTTGAATTTTAGGATTTAATCTTAATATATGTATAAATCAGAGGTCATTTCACTATGTTTCACCTAGAATATTAAGAGAGCATTGTAGAAAGTCTTCATGAACACCTAGAGAGTTCAAGTGAGCATTGATAGAGCAACTCAAGAGAATTTCAAGGCATTCAAGAGCATAGTTTTAGAAGAATAATGCAACAATCAAGATTCCATTGTCATATCAAATATTTCTCACATCATGCATGTTGTTTGATCTAATATGGTGATAAAAAGTTCAAGATATATTCAAGTATTTAAAGAAACTATTGCTAATAAAGTTTCATGATCAAGATCCACATCCATTGAAGCCAATTCATGCTAGTTGCAGATTTGCATTCCAAGGTTCAAACAAAGGTTTGGTGAGTTTTGACATTGTTTTTTCATTCATCATTCATTGATGCTATTTTATCTCATTTCAAATCTTAATTACGATAATGGGTTTGACCAAGGAAAACCCCCATTCACCTAATAAAAAACATTTTTGTCTCTTTTATGTCTGATTGCATATTTTAATTGGAAGATCCTTTGAAGAAAAAAATTTAAGAAAGTTGCAAGAAAATTTGTCATTTCATGAAAACTATTCTACAGGATTTATTTATGATTGTCTAGTAGTGACAATCGATAATTTGGCAGTGCAGACACATCAGAAGAGAACCTAGAAAGGATTTTTGTAGAGCCCTAGCCAAGAACCATTCTCCATAGCACAAATGAGTCATTTTCTATCTTCAAAAAGTGAATTTTTGTGATTGGAACACATTATTCTCCCCTTTCTAGATCTGCCTTTCGATTGTTATTTTTTTTAGTTTTGAATATAGTCTTTCATTTGCATTTAATAGCTTTCATTTTGGAGTTATTTTATCATTTTAATCTTTCTCCTCAAGGTGCTATTGGAATCATATCCCTATCCTTCCATAGAGAGGAAATTTTCTTATGCGTAACTTGATTTGACTAACCTTTTTGGTTTTTAGTCATCTCATTGTTTGGATCTCATTTCCTTGAATGAAATTAGAGAAATAGGTCCCTAGGTGGTTCATACCCATATTTTGATCCACCTCACCTATTTTTCCATGTTTCATTTTGGTGAGCCTAATTTTTATCATTTAATTTGATTTTGGAGTCCTCTTTCACCCTAGATTTAGATCTTGCATTCATTTGCATATCATTGCATTGAATTGAGTCTCATTTAGGGTGTCTAGTTTTCATTTAATTTTGCATTTCATTTAAGGGTTTTATGATTTCATATTTGCATTTTTTTAATCTAAAAAATACAAAAAAAATAGTCATTTTTCAAGTCAATTACATAGTATTGCATCACATTCATTTTCATTTTAAAATTGAAAATAAAATTGCATATCAAATTAGGTTTTCTAGGTTGTCATTTTGTCACATCTTGCATTTGCATTCAATCTTCATTTCATGGATAATTAAAATGGTAACTTGTTGTATTAAATTAGAATATGGAAACCATTGAAATGAAATAAAAAATATGTAAAAACACTTTTCAAAACCATTACCTAGGACCTATTCTTCCCAAGGTGAATGAGTCCCTGATCAAGGTCATTTATTGATTTTCTGGGCATTAAAACATTAATTTTTGCATTTCTAGTTGTTGTTCTCATATTTTGTTTTTGTTTGTAGAATTTAGTTTTCTTCAATTTGATAATATTTATCTTCATTTGATAAAATTAGTGCATTGTGTGATTTCAAAATTACATTTACAAGACATAATTTTTAGGTTTTTGCATAGTGTAGTAATAAAATTACCTTGTTTGGAATCTAAAAATTTCATTTACATATTACATTCTAGATCATTGCATTGCATATTACCCTTTTCCAATTTTTCATTTAAATTGAGCTTGTGAAACTTGTATGAGCTTTAAAACTTTTTGTCCTACTAGCAATACTATTGTGAGACATAGTTCAAGACTCATGTCATCCCATGATATACCATTCATCATGGATCTTGGGTTTTCCAAATCTTGTACTAATACTATTGATAATCAACCCCATATGGATCATAGAATGCATACACCATTTCCAATGACTTCCTTACCTACAAATAATGTTCATGTTGTTGTTCATGTCTCGCAAGAAAGAATAAGAAGAATAGATGAAGGCTTAGAAAAATTGCAAAAGCTTGTGAGTCGTGATGCAACTCCTACACTAGCTAAATTAAGAAAGATGATTAAGATTGAATACGAAATAAAGATTTTCCATAGCCTTGGTTGCATCCTTAAATTGAACTTCAAATATTAGGAGAATGATAATATACATACCTTGATCAAATTTATTGAAGCTAAACAATGTAAGTGTCAAATGAAAAGTGCCCTTGATATTGCTTTCTCACAAAATGATATAACCAAACATGCATTTGATGGTCCTCTTTACATAGCTGGAAGAATCAATGAAAAGCCTAATAATGGGATACTAATTGATCCTATATGTGTAGAGAATGTGATCACTAAAGAATTCCTATTTGTGCATGAACTTTATCAAGATACATATGAAAAACCAAAAGCTTAGATAAAAATGTATAATGATTTTGCTTGGCCTATGATTAGCTTGATAAATCTCCCTCTAAAGGTTGGTCCAAAACATTAAATGTCTCATTCACCATCATCTCAATGTCAGATTAATTTATTGTAAAGTTAGGCTATCCATGGCTTCACTCCATGAATTTCATCCCGTCGGTTGTGGATAAATGTTTGAAGTTTCCCTTTGGCATTGAGATATTCACTATTCACCATAGTGGTTTTATTCTTGTGTCTTCCCATGGGAATTTTTTGTTGGATTTCTTTTGGCATAATCCTATTAAAAATATTAGACCCTACAAAGAATTATTTTTCAAATCCTATACAAATTTCAAGGAAAATCATATAGCAGAATTATCCCTTAGAAATATGCTTCAACTTGTGATTGTGCCACCTATCCTTGATGAAATCATGATTGAACCAAAATACCTTCCAAATATCCAAGAGTATCCTATCAACAATACTTCCACCATTTCCTATAAGAGGCCATGAGATAATCAAAATAATCCTATTGTGCCTCCTAATATCAAACAAGTTTACAAAGCTAAAGAGAAAGTGGTTGAACACCCTCTTATGGTTCCTTTTGTTCTTCTCCTAAGGGAAGAAAAGAAACCTATGGTTGACAAAACCAGTACTACACAATCACAAATTGAAAATAGAATGAAAATAAGCCAATATTCTTGAGAGCATATGCATAGATGTTGTGCAATTTCTTGTATGTTACAAAATAAAGAAGAAAAGAACAATAGAGAAAATCAAAACCCAAACTTTCTTGAAGCAATGCATGATGATTCTATACCTTCATCGTAATGTAAACAAGAATCTTCTAGGGATATTATCATTTGACCTCATAATGAGTTGAATTCATTGTTCTCCTCTTCATGAGATTAAATGACAATTCTACTAAAAAGAGTGTTGAACTTGGTGGTGTCGTAGTTCAACACTTGGTGTTGTCCCTTTGGCTAACTTTGCACCTTTTGTATATACTAGTCAAGACTGTGATGTGGATGACCTACCATAGGCTAACTCACATGTGCCTTACAAGTCTTTTGTATTATTTTATTTTTCATGTTCTTTTTGCATAATGTGATCCCTCATACTATTCAGTTTGATTTATCTCTCTCTTTTCATGCATTCATTTCTTTGTATTTACATTCTTCTCTATGTCATAAACATTTGTCCTTTATTTTCATTTTGGGGATGACGCAAAGCATTGATAAATATAGGTCTCTTCCAGGTTGACCCAAAATATTTTTCTTGTTTTTTCTCTCTATCTGTCATTCTTCGATTGGGTATGTGCAAGATCATCATGGAAAAAATAGGCCCTTAAGTGGCGATGAAAATTTAGAAAATCAAATTTAGGAAACTTGATGTAAAAATTTCAATAAGTTATCTATATTATTTAAAAAATATATAAAAAATAGAATCTATAGCAAATTGATTGTACTTTCTAAACTGCTAGGTTTATTTAAAAAACAAAAATGTATTTGGTGAAAATTTGAAATTTCAATGCAGCAGTACTTAAATTTCAGGGAAAAATAAGAAGTAGATGTCTGTCTGACCACCCTAACCACAATAAAATTATAATATTTTTTTATAAGATTTTAGATATAAGTAGAGGACTCATGTGTCAATGTGATGCATTTTTTTTTTTTTAAAATTTGGAGCAAATAATTAAATATGAATTTTTTGAATTTTTTATTACAACTTTTAAAAAATCTAAAAAATCGTATGTCTAACCACCTTAACTTGGTCAAAAATTCTTGAAATTCAATTTTTTTTTTTTTAATCCTATATTATGTGAAGCATAGAATGTGATGCATGTTTTAGATTCAAAAAATGTGATACCATTTGAAAGCTATAAATGTTTTCAATCAGCATATCAATCAAGACTTTAGTCATAATTCAAATAAAAAATGAATAATAATTATTTATTAAATTCAATGTAAAGCATAATTTATATTGGTGGAAAGCTAAGAATTTCCTTTAAAAAATAATTTTGTTTCATCAATTTTGGGTTAAAAAAAAGTCATCAGCCACATGGACCATCATATCACTTACAGATCGCCACTTTTTTGCCCATCATGATCCTACACATACCCGATTTCTATGAGTATTTTGGGAATGATGATGTTTTCAAGCTATATAACAACACTTTACAAAAGATATACTAGCCCCAAATCTATAGATCCCTTATGTATTTTTTGGGACAACCTATCCTTCATTTTGGAAACATATGACATGGCATAGGGCTTCCTGAATAATCTCTCATGTCTTAGGATAGAACATTGTCTATGTTAAAGTAATTTACCACATTAGTGGTGTTAGCAATCACTTTAAAGTGGGGGCATACATTGACAATATATTTTGACATTTCTCATGTTTCATGGTGCAATTTTATTTTTTCTTATGATACATCCTTTTCTTGGTGGTGTCATTAGGTTTGATGTCCCCCACTTGAGTGCAATATATATTAGCGCATAATTTTCCACTTAGTAGTGAAGCAACACACTACATTCCCTAAGTTGCAAATATTTTTACTCTTGAATTGTCCTCTCTTGGATACATTAGGCATGATGTTCCCTAAGAATAAGACCGTACATGAACTAAGAAAAATACCTTTGAGAAAAACTATACTAGAGTTATTGTTCATGTATTTGGCATAATACAAATTGTTAACCTTATGAAGCTCAAACCCTAAATTCAAGGCCAACTAGAATAACACACCTTGCTTGCTATGGATCCTTGACTTGTTCATAGGTGCTTAGCATAACACATCTTCTTAAGCCCTATGGAGCATGAAAACTTTCCTTGTGGTGCCATATTGAAGTTATTAGATGGATAGATTTGGTAAAGTTATCTGATGAGAACTAAGAAAGAGGCATGACTTTATCACTGTATGGTGAGAGCCTATAGAACTAGCATGACTTTCTCACTAAGCCACTTTATTGGGAGACTCACCTAGTGGACAGCTTGAAGTTCCTCTACCTCAAAGTGTGTGCACAAAATAGAAATCTTAGATGTGTTTTGTGTCGATCACACAATCTAGGCCTAATCTTCCTAGTCTTTGATGTATGATTGGGCATCTTTTTCATTGTTACATACATAAGTGTCTTCAATGTCTAATTTAGTGTGAGTTTGTGATTGTGCTCATCCTCTCACTAAAGTGGGGGATAAATCTAGTGTAGGAAAAATTATCCCTTTTTCACACTTAATTTTGGAATAATTAATAATAAAATGAGTTGAATCATTCCTTAATTTAGTGTTGTAATATGTATTTTAAATATTCACATTAATTAGGGTCTTTTAATTAACATGGTCTTAATTATCCCTTATTTTTGGTGTATTGTAAGGTGTACCTTTACACTTTCACACTAAAGTAGGACTTCATTAATTAGTTGAGGTTAATTTTCCTTAATTGGCCCCTTTAATTCAAATCCAAGCCTAATTAATTACAATTTTTTAGGGATAAAACCTGAAATTCATTAATTTCATAACATAATATTTAATGTTGAGCAATGTGTGTCCTAGGTAAGTAACCTAGGATGCATTATCCATAGGTCGAATGGGTCCTCACTTATACCTAGGACCTAAATTAAAATTATTTTTTTGGTAGTTTTTGAATGATTTCAAAGTGTATTTAGTTTTTAGCTTGTGTTATTTTAATTTCAAGAATTAATCTTAAGATGTGTATAAATAAGACTTCATTTCACTATGTTTCACCAAGAATATCCAAGAGAGAATCCTAGAAATTCTTCATGAGCACCAAGAGCATTGAACTGATCATTAATAGAGAAATTCAAGAGCATTTCAAGGAATTCAAGAGTATATTTTTAGAAGATTATTGCAGCAATCAAAATTCCATTGTCATGTCAAATATATCATGCATTTTAGTGTATAAAATTATACACTCTTGAGAATAGTGCAATTTCACACTTAATATGGACCTATTTTAGCACCCTTGCATTAAATACCCCTTTAAGTAATCATTAATAGGCCCCTAGGACCCTTTATTTTGGATCTTGAGGCTTATTTCAACTAAAAACATAACAAAATCATCAAAAGAACTTAAATTTTTAACAAGCCACCCCAAAAATCTAGGGTGGGACTTATATGCCACCTTGGGTGTATGAGTACCCCTAGTTGGGATCCATACACCGAAGGTGGCGTATGAGTTCCATTTGGGACTTTTTTAGGTTTGAGCGGGAAATTCAAAATTTTGGTTGATGTCGGCTTTTGAGATCTAAATAATGGTAAACTAGGTGTAAATTCCTATATAAGCAATCTTCTAAGTCATTATTTCATCTAAGAAATCATTTCTAAGAGAAATTCTATGATCCAAGCATTCAAGGTCTTCAAGCATTCTTTTGCAAGCAAAGTTGAAGTCTTGGAGCAGAATTCAAGTGTTTTTGTAGGTGTTAAAGCTCACTTTCATCGAAGATCTATCATTGTCAAGGGTTGATTATGATTTCCTATGGTGAATCATGATGGATTATAGGTTGGGGAGATGCAACTAGCCATCAAACCAAGCATATGACTTGCTTCCTAAGTGATCCCATCCTCCATTATCACTCTACATTCAACCTAAGGAATGTGCAAGAATTATTAGGGTTCACTTGGGTGATTAGAGATCTCTCAAAGTGGGTTATTCATCTTCATGTTTCATTCATGCATGTCTCATTCTAGCACATTAGAATAGGGTTTCATTTCATTTTAGATTTCCTAATCTGAGACACACTTAAGGTTAGGTTTTACATTCCTATTTACATTCATGTTTCATTATTTCTATCAAGGTTTATCTACCAAACTAGGGGTTTGACAAAGGAAAACCCCCATAAGAAAATAAAGTCTATATTTTGTTTTGTAGGTATTTTTATAGGTTCAGACATGGAATTTAGTTTAGAAGGGAAGAGGAGAGATTAGAGCATAGATCTGAACTTTTTATTCCTTAAAAGGGGAATGAGACTAATACGCTAAAAGTGGTGTATGATTCCCACTACAAGAATTTTTCTAGATTTTTATAGATTTAGGATATATAGTGCTAGAAACCTATTCTAGACTAGAAACCCTAATCTGGGACATATACGTATAGACTGGCATATGACTCACACTATGCCAAAATTTTATGATTTTCAATTTTTTAGATCTTCATTTAGTTTCCTTCAGGTTTCCAAGTGCACCTCTTTCATCTCTTAGCTTTTCATTCTATTTTACATGCTTTTCTAGGTGATTTAGTGAAACATTGCATTGCATTATGTTTAATTATTAAATCTTGCATTTCATTAGTCTTCCCAAGCTCTAGCTTTGTGGTGGACCCCTCTTTAGTTCATAATCAAACCCTAAGACAACCCTATTGCAAGATATCTAGGGTTTTTCCTTGAATGAGAGTGTTTGAAGTTTGTTATTATATCTCCCAAGCATAGAAGCAACAAAATTCTACCTTTTATTTTGGTGAACTTGCATTTAGAACATCATAATTCTAATTTGGAGTGCATCATCATCCTAGATTTTTCTTGCATTAATATTGCATTACGGTTTGTACTAGTTAGTTAATAATTATTCTAAGGTTTCTAATCTTACATTAGTGAAAGTGAATATAACTTTCTTTTTTGCATCTTAAATCATTAAAAATCATATAACATCTGCGTTTTCACTTAGGTGTGAAAAATCCTTCACTAGGACTCATATGCCCCTTTGGGCAATTTAGTCCTAGTGGATATTTTGAACTACATTTTATAGAATTAAATTCCAGAATTTTGAGCTTCTTTTTTCTATTGATAACTTTTTGTTCTAGTTTGCGTAGTTTTCGTTACATTCAAACCATTAGAATTAGCATAGTTACATTCATTGAAATTATGGATAGAATTAGCTTCTTGTAATTTTCATTTACAACATTAGTTCATAGTTCAATTAGAATTAGAATAAATTTGGTATTCGTTAGAAAATGAAAATAATAACACCTTACAAACCGATGAGCTACATGGGGAAAATATAGGTATTTGACTATGTCAATTTTTTTTCAAGCTAACCTAACCCTCAAGCATTTTAGTAGTGATGAATTCAACATGTTAGATGAATCCGTTAAGGAATTCATCTCACGAGGTTCATCCATTAAGTCTTGTTATGATAAACTAAATCCAAGAGAAGTTAACATAATTCAATCTCAACTTATCCTTTATCCACCTTCACACAAACCTTAAACTAAAAACAAGCCTAAGTTTACTGTATACCCATATAAGAATAATTTTTTGTATAAATCAAGTTATAATACCATTTCTTTTACATACAATACTTGAAACAATGCACAACCAAAACAACCAACTCTGAAAACCTTACCTTTTCCTAATCCCATTTTACCTAGTGCTCCTCATTTAAGTTTGGATAGTGGGAAGGAGTATGATCTTGGTTAACAACTTAAGAATACTCCTAGAAAGATATCCCTATGGGATCTAATTCAATATTAACCTAATTATCACACTATTCTTCAAACTTCCTTCCAACAAGTAATGGTTCCCTCTAGTACAAATACAAATAATGTGGCATCTCTAATACAAGGAATGAATACATCTAATGTAGATATTACCTTTCATCAACATGAGCTACTTCCTTTGGAAATGAGAGAGAGAAATGATGCCTTCATGATAATTTATATCCATAATAAGTTATGAATTAAAAAACCCTTGTTGATAATGGCTCTTCTCTTAATATGTGTAGTGTGACCCTTTTGGATAAACTTGGTGTGAACAAGTCAAAAATTTAACCTGATTCCTTATCAATTCGAGGATTTGATAATATAGGGAAGCAACCATTGGGTGTGATTAATTTACTTATTATAGTTAGAAAATCTACCTTACAAACTCCTGTTCATGTAATGTTGATAATCTTTCATATAACCTTCTTTTAGGGTGAATGGATTCATGAGATGCATGCAATTCCTTCAACTCTTCATCATATAATGAAATATGTCTACAACAATAAGGTATACCAAATTTAAATAGATATCAAACATGAAAGTTTTTTACAATTTGAAATAGGAACAACAAGTCCTCTAAACACATTGATTCCAACATCAAACATAGAACATATGGAAGAAGAAAAAAAAGAAATAGAAATTGTGTCGAAGTTATTGGAAGATGATTGGGGATCATTGGAGTTCACACCTTTGTTTATGTGATAATATATAATCACAAGAAAATAAGATGAAAAAAAGAGTAACCAATGGTTATGTCAATACAAAACTCAAAAGAAAACTTACAAGCATCTACCTCATCTACCCTTGAAGAAGATACAAGCTACACAAAAAAATTCGATGAGATAGATTATCAACAACCACCAAACCTAAAAGAAATTGAGAAAAATTATGGAAGAGATTATGAGCTTATGAAAAAATTCGGTTATAGTGGAAAAGGATGTGGAAAGAAAGAACAAGGCATCCATGTTCCAATATAACCTAACATGCAAGAAACAAAAATTGGTTTGGGATATTGTCTTCTAAGATAATGCAAGCAAAAAATAGACCATCATTAAACATCAACACCAATATGTGTAAACCTAAAATCAACCTGACCTTGAAGCATCCTAAATTGCTTGATATGACTTGTGAACCATCATGGGAATACTTCAAAGATGATGAAGCTATGAAAAAATTCTAGGAGTTTATGACAAACCATCTAATCCTCCTAAAACAAAATGGGTTACATGTGCTATGATTAGCACCAAACAAAAAGACAAAGAAAAGGAAAGTAGTGAGGTTGACATGAGAAAAAAAGAATACAACCTTGACTTTCCAAAACCAAGTTCACTTCCTTTACAAGATACAATTGATCTAGCGATGGACATAGAAAATAAAGAGAAAATGATTAATATAGGAAAGTGCCTTGGTGATGAAGAACAAGAGGATCATGCAACTTTACTTCATGACTTTCCCTAACTTTTTTATTGGACTTATTTTGATATGCTAGGAATTAGCCCTAAGATTGTAACACACAATATAGTCCTTGTTGAAAATGCTAAACTCGTTGGACAAAAGATATGAAATATGAATCCTAAGATAGCATTGTTGGTTAAGGGAGAAATTGAAAAAATACTTGAAGTTAGTTTTATAAGACCTATAGATTATTCTCCTTGGATCTCAATCATTTTTGTAGTCGCAAAACCTGATAATCATATTAGCATGTCTACGATTTTTCATGATTTGAATAAAGCATCTTTAAAAGATGACTTTCCCCTTCCTAATATCAACATGATAATAGATTTGACTATGGGGCATGTTTTTTTTTCATTAATGGATGGATTTTATAGTTACAATCAAATCTTTATCAATCCTCAAGATCAATACAAAACAACATTTACAATTGCTTGGGGAAAATTTTGGTGGGTAATGATGCATTTTAGATTGAATAATGTGGGTGTAACATATCAATGAGATATGACATTAATATTTCATGATTACATACATAATATTTTGGAAGACTATGTTGATGATATTCTAGTTAAATCTTAACTAGACAAGAGAATGTGAATGTCCTCCAGAAGATCTTTGAGCAAATGTGAAAATACAAAATGAGATTTGTAGACACCGAAAATTGGTCTAGGCCTACGAGTACCACTTTCGACATAATTTTCTAATATCCACGGTCATGATTAAATAATGTTAATTATTTAATTACCCTTTTCTAATACATATTTCCTTTATTAATTAAACACCCCTTTTAATTAATTCACGAATTCATTATGACCTTATTCAACTTTGATTAATTAAATAAATCATGTTTATTTAATTATGTCACTATCTAATTAATTCTTCTTTCTAAATTAAATATTTATTATTTAATAAACCCCCTTTATCATGTTTCAACTATAATTAAATATTTATTATTTAATTACCCAGTTTAACCTTTTTAAACTATAATTAAATATTTATTATTTAATTATTCAATTCCACCTTTTCAACAGCCAAATTAAATAAGTTATCTCTATTTAATTAATTAAATCTTTCATTTTCAAATGTTGAATTAAATTAAAATTTAATTCATAATTAATTATTTATGTCACATTATTCTATCATCAAGTTGACTAATTATTCACTCACCCTCTGACTTGAGATCTATTTTAATCCGCCAATTATCTCTAGATTCGATATTTGATCGTCCCCACAAGGAGACTCTCTGTCACAACTAGTTAGTTAACTAGTTCTAACTCACATGCATGAATGTGTTTATTAATTAAATATCTTTAATTATTTAATTAATTCATTTATGTATTCGAACTCTTTATTCTTTGAGTTCTAACTTTGTCTTTTTCATCCAAAGTCAGTTTCTTCTATTTTCGAAGACTCTCAACTGAAGATTAAGATCTTGAACTCTTGTTCTTGCTATTTTCAATTATTCTTGACACAAGATTAAGTTATCATTCTAATTTAATCTTTATCTTGCAGAATTTCCTAACTCATGTTCTATCTGACACAAAACTCACATCACATGATATTCATCAATCTCGATCGTTGATCTCTCTTTCAAATTTGAGTTGATCGTTCGAAAACCCAAAATCTATAAATTGGCCTATCATTATCATTATTCCTCCTCCCAAAATCAGTACTTTTGAGAAGAAACAAGAATCTTTGATATTTTTCTTAGACATTCGACAAGGTTATGCTTGCATCAAATACAAAATTTGAGGGCAAGAATATTGATACAACAAAATGGAGAAGGACAATCGAGATAATTCGAAGAAGTGGAGGCATATTTAGTGAGATCTTTTCAGTTATTTGTGTAGTTTGTTTATGTTCATTTACTTTGTCCTTTGTTGTTTTGATTTAAATTATTTTGTTAGACTATATTTGATCATCTTAATTTGTGCAACAATTTCTAGAAATCTATGTTACATTTGGTGAACCCGACATGAGTCGAGCTTCAAATTTTTGGATTTTTGTTTCTGTTTTCTATTTTTATTTTGTAGGTTATCGTACGAAACACCGCATCTGTTCGACGAAAAGATGCATCCGTGTTCACGAGCCACATCAGAGACATCACAGGATGCATCTTCCATTCTGTACCACACCAAAGACATTCTGAACTGCATCCGACTGTCAACATCGAACTGCATCCGCCTTTCAACATTGCGACACATCCTTGGCTCAAAAAGCCGCATTTGCCTAGAAATAGTTTTTTTCAGTTTTTTATCCATTTCCATACATTTGCATCTTCATTAGTCATTTTTGTGTTATCTCACTTTTTTTTTTTAGCTAATGTTTGTTTGCAGTTGTGTTAGAGGAATAATTTAATTTTTTTAGGACAAAGCAAAGAAGACCAATTAAAAAAAAACAACATATTTTTTTGCAAGACGAAAGCCGAAGACACAAAAGGAAACTACTGATCAGTTTGCATCCAGGACCATAATGAACACCAATGTTTTCTTTTTAATTTCATTTTAGAAGCTTTTTGTTTGGTAGTGTAGAAATTTTTTGTTTGGGCTTAAAAAGAATCAGTTTATTTCGTGTTTGTTCATGTTAGTCTAGAACCCCGATTTGGTATACCAAAGTATCCTCTCCCCTTGCGCATTCGTGCGATCTTGGGTACAAGAGAAACAATTACAAACTCTAGAACTTGGGCCTGTCTTGGTGGGAAAAAGTGCTCACCCCAAGATGACTCAAAACTAGTGACACGCTTATTGCCAACAACTCCCAACCAGTATACAAATTTTAATACTCGAGAAAAGCTCAGTATTACGAGGATCCCAATGGACCAGCAATTGACTCCCCAAGTACCCTTGTGGTGTGATAAAACCTACAGAGCGTAACCTCTGCAGAACTGGGATGATAATGCCTCACATGGCTCTTCTGAATGGGTGCTTGAATTAAAAAGCCACTTGCTATAGTTTTCCCAAATTCCTACCTATTTGTTGGTGTAGCAAGTTTGGACCTGTGAAGCCATCTTACATACTTACGATTCATGTGTAGAGATGAGATCTATGCCATGGGAGTTTCATGGGTATAGTAGCTTGGCTGCCCCATATAAGTGAGTGTCGTGGAAGGGAGCCAGTGGGGTCAAGCTACTAGTCATTCATTGTGAATATGTGTAGCTAGATTTATCCAAATAAGAACTTAGCAAGTATTGTCCAACACAACCTAGGTTGTAAATGTTCTCTGATTTTAATAGATCTATCATTACAAAACTGAAAAACACATTTCTTAAGTGCTTGTTTTTGCTATATTCATCGAAAAACTTGATCATTAAATGGAACTAGTTGAAACATCATTTCTAGAAAACCACAACTATTAAAACAAAGTCGCAACTATCATTTTTAGAGTCACATCTGTGTTAGCAAGTCACAACTGTTAGGTTAGTCACCGCATGTTTCTGGTAACAAAAGTCCAATTTTACATAGTTTAGATATTCTGAGCCACAACTATCAATTCTTGAGTCGCATGTCTAATTTCAAGCTGCATCAGTCAAATAGAAAACCATAATTGTCTGTCAACAAGTTTAGGTTCACAAAATCCATATTCTGAGTCACAACTGTTATCTTGAGTCGCAACTGTCAAACCATAAACCACATCTGTCTAGAGTCAAAATTGCCTGTTGTCATTCAAAACCTGTTTTAAGTCAAGTCACTGCATCCACAACCTAAACCACATCTATCAAAAATAGAACCATAACTGATAGGTGAACCATGGTTGACTGTCAATAGAAAATTGAGAAAACTATAAAACTGAGTCCGAGGAAACTAGCATTTTCATTTTTTGTTTCTCACAATCAACCTTGGATAGAAAATGAATTCTTTTCTCAAAAACCTAGCATCATTAGGTGTTGTATACATCATAGCACTAGTCATCCTAAGTTGCATACATTTAGATAGTTCCTAGGAGACCGCATATAGAAGAATGAAACAACTTCCCACATCATTAGGTACATTCATGTTCTAATTTGTCTTCATCAGTGAACCTAGTCACATTGGTCCTATTAGTGAATCTTTCCAGCTCAACAGTCTAGTTTGGGAAATTCACCTTGTCAACTATCTTTGTCCTACAATCAGTTTCCTGGTCAAGTCAAATCATTGCTTGGACTTATTCCATAGGTGGTAGGTTATACCTCATCTTAGAATCATTTACCATCATAGTCTACTCAATATTTTGCATATTTTCCATCCTAGCACATGCCATCTTAGTTATGTCATTCTAGCAATCTTTAGCAATGTTCGTTATATTCAGAAAAATCCAAAAACCGTAGAAATAAGACATATCAATTTTTAGACATAGTCTGCATTCCCCATTTTGAGCAACTTTTCATGGTTGAAACAAGGTCTTAGAAGAAACATAGAACAATTTCGGATCCTAATGAATTTGTCAATCCTTCCAAAAATCAACCATTGGGGAAAGAAAGACCACATAAAAATTTTCTTGACAAACATGTCACTAGAGATACACATGGACAAATTTTAGTTGAAGACATAGATGCCGCCGTACAAGATCCTGAGTTTGCATCCTTTATGGATGAGTGTTTGGAAAATGATCCCCACCGATATCTAGAAAAGTTGCTAGTAGAAGGTGCCACACTACCACCAGGATATTATGTTCACACCTTGAAAGTAGCATCTACTCAACCAACACCAACTGTGATGTCAAGTCTATCTACTCCTCAAGTTACCACAACCATACCAAATGGTATACCAACTCAAACATCATCAATTGTAAACACAACCCCATTCAACATAACAAAAGGTTTACAATTCATTGTGGGGGCATCTTCATCAAACCCCTTTGGCACAAACACTGTTGGTAAAACATCCAAAGTTGGCACAAACACGACCATAGGGATTATGCAGAACATTGCGACAGGAAATATTCCTACACCAAACTAGAACATTCCGATAGGAAATATTCCTACACCAAACCAGAACATGCCGACAGGAAATATTCCTCCACCAAATCAGAAAGTTCACACGGGATATATTCACTCTCCAAATCACAACTCATCACAGAACATAGCATTTCAGAACACCTACATTGATCCAAACAATGCAAAAAACATGTCCTTGACACAAGTAGACATTCTCCAAAACCAAATGA
The DNA here is from genome assembly GCA_007115665.2 of Sequoiadendron giganteum. Classification (NCBI taxonomy): domain Eukaryota; kingdom Viridiplantae; phylum Streptophyta; class Pinopsida; order Cupressales; family Cupressaceae; genus Sequoiadendron; species Sequoiadendron giganteum. Next base: position 365,672,963 of record CM021102.1, on the reverse strand, counting down.
AAATGATTCAACAACAGATGGACAACATGTCTATGTTAGGAAAATGAACTATCTCAGCACAATATCTATGTCCACATCCTTCTGACAAGGCGTTATACATGACACCCTTCCCACATGGATACATTATACCAAATCTACCTAAGTATAATGGGAGGAAGAATCCTTTAGAACACATTAGAGAATTTACTACAACATGTATGGACATATCATGACCCCACATACTTGATGAGACTATTTCCGTGAACCCTTATCGAGATAGCATTGGAATGGTTCTCTAAATTACCATATGGCATACGATCTTGGGGTGAACTAGCTAAGAATTTTGTCGAACACTTTGCCTTTAACATAGACAATGAAGTAAAAATGGCTACCTTGTGTCACACAATGCAAGAAGAAGGTGAGACATTCACTACTTTCTTCTAGAGATGGAGAAGTTTAGCTAGCAAATGTCCAGTTGAAATACCAAAAAAACAAAAAGTCATGATATTCCTTGAAAACATCAATCCGAAACTAAGAGGTGACTTAAGGGTAAATTATTGTACTTCATTCCTGGACTTGGTACAAAAGGGAATCATCCTTGAAAAAGGCCTCATTTCCAAAGGAGAAATAAAAGTGTAGACATGGAAAATGTACAATTCTGTTTGACACATTCAATCCTGATCTATTAACACCATTTCATCCTGAATCATCTCTTTTGCTAGTCATTTAATTGAACAATCTGTATTTGATTAAATTCATCACTCTTCATCTCTTGTTAATTAAATAAATCATTTTATTAATCCCTAAGTCTTCTCATTAAACTGAACCTTGTTTGATTTAATCTAACATTATTCTCTTTGGTTAAATAAATCAAATCATTTATTTAATAAATCATTTCCTCTCAATTTTTGACTTGAATCTAAGTCTAAATTGTCACATCACCTAATTCTTCATTAAGCTAATCAAATCCATGATTAACTTAATCCCTCTCACTAAAATCCTCTAGAGAATGCAACTTGCACAATAAATCAATTACTTTGATTTATTAATTCTCCTATTTTCCCTCACAAAGCATCAAAAAGACAATATTCCTCTTTTGAATTCAAAAAGGCCAAGTGGATTTGTACATCCAACAAGGAATTCATTCCTCTTACATGTCCTTGTGCATTGAGCCAAGTGGCATTTATTTCATTCCTTTTTCCCTCTCACATGTCATTTCTCAAATTTGAAATGCCACCTAATTGCATTTATTGGCACTTTGGCCAAAATGTGCACAACCTTCAGCCATTCACATCTTGACAAATGGAACTTGGCCATTGGATGTTGAATGATCCCACATTACTCTATTTTACTCTCTTTTCCAATTTAAAAATCTATAAATTGGAGGCTTCTCTCCTCATTATCCATCCACAATTTTGAGTAGACTTACTATACTCAAATTTAGTTCAATATCCACATCTTCATGCAAGGTTATTCTCTTCATTTGAGAATTAATCTTACTCATACCATCATTTAGCTTATTCAAGGATTGGGAAAGGGTTGCTTACTACACAACAATGGTGGCACCAATCCACTATGGGATGAAGGTTTAATCATGTTTTTATATGCTTCTATTTAACCTGCTTTTATGCTCATTAGTTGCATATTTAGACATGATTGAATATCTCATAGGGATGTTAAATTTGTTGTTTTAAACTAACTTTCGTGCTAACAACATGAAATTGTTTGAGATGATTTTGTTTGCAGATTTTTAGCATCTGCATTCTGGCACTAGAAGGGGAGCTCAAGTCTTGAGATTTTATTCCTTTTACAATCCCACTGATATCTCTGTCTAGAGGAAATATTGCTCAAGATACTTTATTGTTGTGCTGACAGTAACCGTTGCTTTTCTTTTATATATATATGTTTAACATCATCTGGTTTGAGTAAAGGAAAAAATATTTATTTGATAAGGGAAAGCTTTAATTTTGTTTATTCAAATCTTTCAATCTAACTGTGAATTTTTCTCCTCCTCCCTATGCTCTCCTTTCTCCTCACGGTTCTCTCGCACCATCGCCTCAGCTCTTTACTGCACCCCTGCACAGACATCCTTTTGTTGTTGTCGTTCAACCATTTACCGTGCTACCTTGCCTCTCAGTCCGTTCACCCATGGTATAGCAGTGTCGGGCGTCTTTCTCAGCCTTCATTCTTGTCTTCCACCGCTCTACTATGCTCCCACATCCACCTCTCGTGGTTCTGCGGTGAAGTATCTGTTCACTGTTTACTCTTCCCACCACGTTACCGCAGTCTGTGATGGGGCCCCCTATGGTTGTGCATTAATTCTCACTGACGCCTCATAGTTTCCTTTGCCACCTCTTACCTTGTTAGTGCACCACCCGCTTTGGTCACCCGCGGTATCACGGTTTCCACTCATTGTTCATCTCTGTCTTCTACATCGCCACCGCACCCTTCGTTCCATCTCCCTGCGGTACTGCTCTCCGGTTGTTAATCCTCTCACCGGATTACTGCGGTATCACTATCGTTGCCTGTCGTCTCTTTACTGCTTAGCTGCCACCTCATCCCAGCCATCCGCGGTAGAGTGGTGCTCACTACGTTACCGCCGAGTAACTTTCCTCGACCGCGGTGGTGTGGTTAGCCATGCACTACTAGTCTGTTTAACTGTCACTGTTGTCCCACGGTCCGCCATTCGATCCTCCACGGTACCACGGTAAACTCTGCCTGTCATTTTGGTCACACCTCGTCACCGCCCGTTACCCCTCCCTTACTCGCGTTAGCGTAGTAACCACCTCTCCATCTGTCCTCAACCATCACTGCATCCCTGCGGTCTGTCGCTTAACCACCTGCGGTCGTGCGGTAACTGTTACCTGCCACCGCGTTACGGTAGTTGTCCACCTAGCTATCAGAAGTCATGCGGTAAAGCCTTCCATGACTGTCTATGCAAGCTGTCAACCGTGATACCGCAGCCTGCGGTAAAACAATAGAGGATTTAATTTCAGGAAATAAACAGTGAGGAAGAATTTTTTTTTTTTTTTTTAAGGGGGTTAAGTTAAATGGCAATTTTTTTTATTTTTTTTTTATGATTAGGGCATTGATGCATCAAATATTTTTATGAAATATTTTTAGTAACTTTGTATTTTCTCTTGAAGGTTGAATATTGGAATTGAATCAGGTTGAAAACGAGAATGGAGAAATTCACAAAAGCATTTTTTAATGCTTGTTGAGCTAAATCTTTATTTTAGTTTTAAAATGTCTCACATCTATTTTTTGGGGCTTGAAATTAACCATTTTGACTTCATCTTTTGGTTAAAATTGAACCTTAGAAATATACTAGATTTCAATTTGGACTTAAAATTGAACAAGGCAAACTTCACATTTAATCTTGGTGCTCCTAAAATGAACTTATCATTGCTTTGAAGGTTAAAATTGAACATGTGTCTTTTGTATTTTGCAAACTTTTTAACAAATTAATATCATTAAAATGCGTATGCACTTCTCTCATGCTTTATAGTGATCTTGAGAATCAAAAGCATTTTAGTGATATTAACTTGTCAAAAATATTGCCTCCACACTTCAATTTGGGCATTTTAAAATTGAACAAAACATGCGAGTGTGAGCACGATATATTGCGGAGGTTCTCCCCTTTGTTTTTCAACAAGGGTTGTGTGAACAATGGGATATGTTAGCTCACTTTTGTTAACTTAGAGGGCCTTCCTTGTGGGAAAAAGTAATCACCCAATGGAATGACCCAATTGGGAACACGCTAAAGCCAAGCGACTTCCACCCGGGATATAAGTGTGGATATTGGAACAAAGGCCAATATCACGAGGATTATTCTAACGAGATGCACAGCAATGGACTCTCGCTGATGTTGGATAATCCCCCATGAACAGAATGCCCGAATTAGAACCCCTTGTTTAGAAAAAGGCCAAAACCTTGTCTATCTTGTTGGTGCAAAAGGTTATGTCCTTTGAAGCTGCCCCACGTAACATGCGGTCTTGTTGTGGAAATGGAAAGTATGCCATGGGAGATTCATGGGTACTAATGCTTGGCTGACCCGAATAAGTGAGTGTCGTGGAGGGGAGCCAGTGTGGTCAAGCATTTAGCCATTCACACAAGATATGCGTAGCTGGATTTATCCAAGTGGGAACCCAACAAGGTATTGTCTCATCAACCTAGGAGTGTGAAAGTGCTTGGAAAGAACACATTGCTTGATCTTGAAAACATTTGGAAAACAAACATACACAAAAACCTTGAAATTTCAAACACCTTGTGGGAAACAAATACCTATTGACGAACTTGCCCACTCTTGCTTTCCCTAGGAATCACATTCCTAGAGGTTTCTAAGTGTGCAAATTCTACCATCATTTGTTTCCAATAAGGATAAACATAAGGAACTTTTTCCCTATTTTCCTCGATTTCCGCATAAAGGACATTGTGGGATGAGAAAGAGAATGGGACACTAGACATATAGTTGAAAAGTTAAGCAAGCAAGTGTCTTGGATAAAAAGAACCTCATTTAACCAAGATAAAGAGACAAATTGGATTACACATGTGTTTTCTAACATGATTTCCCGCAAGATCAAAATCCCAAAGCCAAAGTTCAAAAAGCTTAGTCTAAAAGAGGAGCGTTTTGAGAGACTTTTCGAATTTAGGGAAAGATTGGTTTATAACTTTTATAGAAAAGCCTCAAGGAACAATCCCACATTGTATGCATTTTATTGTCAACAAAATCGTGAACTTTTTCAAAGGTTTGCATTTCTTCCATAGGAAGTCAAGTGTGTTCTTCAATACCGAGGTTTTGTAGAGAGATTCGCATCTAGGTTAAGCTTCAAGATCAAATTTGTCATTTTCATCCACTTCTTCATCAATCAAGTCTCATTTCATCATCAAAACTTTTGAGAACTCTAGAATCAATCATCATGCTAAACTTAGAGGGCTAAATCAACATTATCATACCTTGGCTTAACACACTTAGCCAACTTATTCTCGAACCATTGAACAAATTTTCTTTGAGATAACACAATGTCTTAAAGTCTATTAGTTCTCCAAAACATTGGCATAACACACTTTGTCAATTCATCCATTTTGTGCAAGTTCCCTTAGGATAACACAACTTCCTAGGGAAAACAACTTCACAAACAATCTTGTTTGACTTAACGCATCTAGTCAAATTATCACAATCAAATCAAATCAAAAGCCCTTTCAAATTTTAGCACATACATTCAAAAAGTTTTCCAAAGGTTTCATTCACTCCTCCCATCCATTTTAACCCATCACCATCATCACCATCTTTGATCTTTTAGCTTCCCTAGTTCTTCTCTTTTGGACCTAAAGGATTAGGATCGAACAAATCCCTATTTTTTATGGTCCAAACAAGATCTCAACACAAGAAGGACATGGAGAATATCAGAGAAATATTAGCTTCTATGGACACGAGTCATATAAATATCGAAGTGAACCTAGTAGGATCAAGCAATCCCCCAAGAAACTCTCCCTTATCATCACAAAATCCTCAAGAGGAGAGTCATCAAGAGGACAACACAAATGAAGACATGGGGATGACACCAAATGAAATTATGGAAATGATTCAAAATCCTGAGAACCACAAAATGGTTAGTGCTATGTTCAAATACATAAATTCAATGGAAAGAGGAGGGGGTATGCCCCCTCCTGACCTTAACACAAGCACTAATGCAGTTGCATCCCCATTGTCAAACATCAATCAAGAAGTACCTTGCACCACCTCAATCATCATACCAACCTCCCCGATTGTGATTAAGGGGAGTGCCATGTTCCAAGAATTGCAAGAATACTGCCTTGTGGCTAATGAAGAAGCAATCATCACCCTACATTCATTCCAAAAAACTCATCTCACCCTTATGTCCCACTCACATTTCATAATCCCGCTGGTTCATTCTTATTTCACGCCACACTAGCCTATCAATTGAACATACCAACTGCCCCACCGCACGAGGAAGTTGGTTTGCTTGGAACAACGGAAGCTATCAATCCTTTCTCTTTCCAAATAGGTGCATCATCCTTTCCCCTATTTCCGTTCACATCCACATCACCTCTTGGAATAGGTCTTCCACCGTTACCCATCGAAAATTTTGCCAATCCAAGCAATCCGACCACCACTTTGAACCCGCTGCTTTTGCCCATATCTTCACAACAAATCACAACTATTCCTATCACCATAGTTAATGCATCTATTGGTCCTCAAGTCTCCCAAAGCATGCCCCATCAAGGACCAATTGTCTCAAACACCCCTCCGATAACCCAAATCACAATCACAACCACAATCCCTCCACCCACCATGACAGTTGGTATGATTCCTGCCCCACCACCAATCCCACCGCCAAAGCACAATGCGACCAATTCATTCTCCATCATGTTGCAAAATGCACAACAAGCTCAAGCACAAGCACAAACTCAAGCACAAGCTCAAGCTCAAGCATAAGCCCAAGCCCAAGCACAAGCTCAAGCTCAAGCACAAGCTCAAGCCCAAGCCTAAGCACAAGCCCAAGCCCAAGCACAAGCTCAAGCTCAAGCACAAGCTCAAGCTCAAGCACAAGCCCAAGCATAAGCTCAAGCCCAAGCTCAAGCTCAAGCCCAAGCATAAGCACAAGCTCAAGCCCAACAAAAGACACAAGCTTAATACCAAGCACAATTGCAAGTGATCCACTTGCAAGCCTACCAACAAGCCCTGCAAGACTTTCAAGCATAGCATCAAGCTAAACAACAAGCTTTATTATCACAACAGTAGCTCGACCAACAACAAGCATTGTTGGCACAACAACAGCTAGACCAACAACAGGCGTTATTAGCTCAATAGCAGATTGACCAACAACAGGCTTCATGGGAACAACAACAAGCACTATTGGAACAGCAATAGCAAGATCAACAACAAGCATTGTTAGCACAAATGCAGGCTTACCAGCAAGCCTTAAACACACAACCAAGCTCACATCAAACATTGAATAGTACTCTCCCCACCCATCAAACGCCTCCAACACCTCAACACTCATTTATCCCACCTCCCGATCCAAGCAAGGATGTCGCAACACAGATCAAATTTCTCTCACAACAAGTGTTGGACCTACAAGCAGGAAAAACCACAAGGACACCAGGCAACTTGTGCCCTTATCCATTCGATAGAAGTCTCACCATGGTACCATTTCCAAAGGGATTCGAGATCCCTAAATTTGATAAATACAATGGAACAGGAAACCCTAAAAACCACGTTAGGGAATTTTAGGTGCACTGCATGGAAGTCACATATGATGACACATATCTAATGCGGCTCTTCCCCCGAAGCCTGACTGGTCCAGCTATGGAATGGTTTTCTTGCCTACCCATGGGCATTAAAACATTCGAGGAAATTATGGAGGCTTTCCTTAAAAATTACGCTTTTAATATGGGTGCGGATGTCAGTTTAGAAGAACTATCTACACCCAAACAAAGAAGAGGAGAGTTATTTGCATCCTTCTTGCAAAGATGGCGATCCAAGGCCAATCAGAGCAAGTGGACCATGACAGAGGAACAACAAGTTTGCACCATCATAGCCAACCTGGATGAAAACTTGGCGTTCTACCTAAAATGCAGTGCATCACATCTTACGATCAACTAATTCCAAAGGCGCTCAACATCGAAAGAGCCCTCATTGCACGAGGAGGTGCACCCACATTCACTCCACTGCAGGATAAATACCTATCCAACAACTACAATGGTAAACCTCGAACATGGTAAAGGAACAAAAATATCATGAATGACGGCATGGTCGATGCTAAGGTAGTCATCAGTGCTCCTAAGAAAAATACCCAAAATCATCATCAACCGCAAACTCATAACCACAACAATGTGCAGGCTAATGCAGTAGTAGCACAGTCACAACCACCTTCCACCAGCCAAGTCAACAATGTGGGTAATCAAGGAGGATCACCTCCCCACAACAAGTTTCCCCACAAGAGGGAGTTCACAGCCCTTGGCAAATCGATTGAGTCTGTCATGAAGAAATTGGTCAAAGAAAACCTAATCAAAATCTCTAACTCTGAACAATACATGGAGCCCATGACCAAACCACCGTGGTACAATGAGAATCTCCTATGTGACTTTCACAAAGTCAAAGGACACAGCACCGCCAACTGCATGAGACTCAAGAATATCATCCAAGACCTCATCGAGGATAAGGTCATCAACATCGAGCAGCCAACCAAAAACCAGGACCTGAAAATCTACACGAATCTGATGCCAGTTCATAATCAGGGAAATAACCAAGGGAATAATAAGGGTAAAAAAAAGTATGCTAGTGCTAATCTAGTATACGAGGAGATAGTTGGATGTGTCGACGAGTTGGTCACTGTCATAAATATCAAGGGAGCCAACAATGACTGTGGAGTCACCACACGACGCGGAAAAGTTACCATTTCTGGGGCACCTGCTAAGACCCCCATTACCAACAAAAAGGCCATCCCCTATGATTACAATGTAATTGACCAACTGAAGAGAACACCTGCACAAATATCCATCATGGAATTACTAAAAGTCTCCACCACTCATAGATAGATCCTGGATGAAGCACTAGCTGCCTCTACTGTTGCCACCACCCTTGACACAGAGCAATTTCAGGCTATGGTAGGTAACATCGTTACCCCAAATCTCATCACATTTTCAGACCAAGATTTCCCCCCACAACCATCTCATAACTGCGCACTCCACCTCCAAGTCCTAGTCCATAAAAAGAAAGTCAAGTGAGTCCTGGTAGATGGTGGTACAGGTCTTAATATTTGTTCTCTGAAACTTATAAAGAAATTGGGATTCACCGAGGATTCCATCAATAAGAACAAAAGTATCACCATAAGAGCATATGATGACCAGGAAAGAGTGTCTTAGGGCACTATCAAGATCCCCATCCAAGTGGGGCCAGCAACCATGGAAACAACTTGTCAAGTTCTTAACCTTGATTTGCCATACAACATCCTCCTGGGATTCCCATGGATACACGGAATGAAGGCAGTGGCCTCAACCTATCATCAATGCATTAAGTTCTCATATCAAAACAAGGAGGTTACCATATATGGGGATCCTGAACCTTTCACCTATTGCAAAAACTTGGAAGCCAAGTTTTACAAGATCCCTCAAGTACCTAAAAATGATGAAGGACCATCCACTTCATACATTGACCCAGCTAATCTCACCTCCACTTCTGTGACAGAGACACCCGCCATCCCCGACATATCCGAGATCAAGAAAATGATACAGGACAGTGGATGCATTGATCATAGAATGAAGATAAATTCTTTTGTTGTAGGAGAGTTACCACAATCTCCTGGGTCACATGGGCAACCACAATTGATTCAAACACCTGTTCGCACAAGAACGGAACCCGCTGGATTCCACAGTTGGGGGGATCTCAGTTGGGAGAATGTGGATGAGGAGGACATCACAAACACTTTGTACCAAGATGAAAGACCCAATCCCACCCTACCCATGGAGGAAACAAATAGAGGGTTACAACTGATGTTCGACATGGGCTATAACAGAAATGAAAGCCTAGGAAGAAACAGTGATGGACGGTTGGAGCCCATCATTGTAGAAAGAAGAATGAAAAACCTTGGCCTTGCTTGTACCCCTCTAAGTATAACCGTGCATGGCAGAAGTGTTCCTAATAGGGCAGTCAGGTCCTCTCCTCGGGTCTCGAAAACTAGCCTTAGATTACCCGTGTCCATAGGCCTACCTCTCGATAAATTCAAATTTGACATAACTAAGGTTTGTAGTAGCAGTGATGATGATGACACCATAGGTGGCTTACCTAGGCTCTTTGAAGATTCCACATTACTAATGATTAGTGTCTCACCCGCTGAGCCAATCCAACAAACCCACCAAATCAACTTAGTGTACCCCCAACTCATCGATCATGACCAATGGGGACCGCTAATTTTAGACTCATTCAAAAATGATGAGGCTCTCTCAGAATTCATGGGACTAAGGAATATTGTTCCATGTGGAGATCACAAGGTAGGATTTGATATCACTCTAGACACACAAGCATACTATGGGGAGACGATTGAGTCCTTCAGTAGCGAAAGGAAAATATCGAGAATAAGCTCGGAGTTATTAAGCGAAAACCACACTGTGGCACTCTCTAACCATAAAATAGTAAAAATAAAGGATGCATCCGATGGTGAAAACCTCCTTGAGGTGCTAGAGGATGAAGGATTCAATTTCCCCCCTATGGCTCTACACCAGGAGAAGTCAGCAGTATTGGTAGAACAGTGCAACCCAGTCAACTTAGGAACAGAATCAGAACCACAAATTACCTTCTATGCAGAATCCCTCCTAGAAGAAGAACAAGAACTATTGGTAGCTTTCCTAAAGGAGAGAAAGGTAAATTTTGTGTGGACCTATGCAGACATGCCAGGCTTGGACCCTAAAGTGCTAGTACATCATTTGGCCATTTACCCCGGAGCAAAACCAGTCAAACAAAAGCTAAGAAAAATGCACCCACAAATAGCCTTGCTTGTAAAAATTGAGCTACAGAAACTTTTGGATGTTGGCTTCATATGCCCGATCGACTATCCAGAATGGGTATCAAATCTTGTACCAGTCTCAAAACCAAAAGGGGGCATCTGCATCTACACTAATTTCAAAGACCTAAACAAAGCATGTCCCAAGGATGACTTTCCACTACCCAACATTGACATGATAGTGGATATGACAGTCGGACATGAGATGCTTTCCCTAATGGATGGCTTCTCAGGGTACAATCAGATAATGATCGCAAAAGAATACCAACACAAGATAGCATTCACATGTCCTTGGGGCACCTACTGCTGGAACGTAATGCCATTTGGGTTGAAAAATGCAGGAGCTACATACCAAAGAGCCATGACATTAATCTTCCACGACATGATCCATAAAATAGTCAAAGTTTATATAGACAACATACTGGCTAAATCAAAGAAGAGACAAGACCATATAGCAACTCTAAGTGCTATCTTTGATAGGCTCAAACAATATAAGGTTAGACTCAACCCGAAGAAGTGTGTCTTTGGGGTACAATCAGGAAAGCTGCTAGGATAC